>ML781124.1:355402-383575 GCA_009831015.1 Picea engelmannii | reverse complement strand
TAGGATCTTGTGGCATCCAAAACCCCTAATCCATTGACCCATATTAGTCAATAAACCTAATTCCTTAACTGAAATTATAAAACCATCGGTGAAAACCATGTGTCCAAAAACCTCTAAAAACGAATGCGAAAAACTGCCAAAAACAATTTGGGGGCTCCTCCCCCCTGCAAACCCCCTCGAATCCTGGCACAACACAGATACTAGGTTTGGTCATGAAAATAATATAACACACACCCAATAGGGATCATATTAGATCCCAAAGGAAAACTAGAAATATCTTTTACCTGGTACCTAGGAATATCTACAAACAATCAAGCCAAGGCCTATGCACTTCTCCAGGGTCTCCTCCTTTACAAAGAAATCTAATATAAAATATTTGATTTTCATAGGATATTCAAGTGTCATTATAAAATTTATGGTATTGAAATCAATCTCTTCAAACAATAAGCTTTCTTTTATCATTGCTCGAATAAACAAGGAGGTCATTATCCTGAGAAAGGTTTCATACTTCCATGCCTTGAGAGAATTTAAATCCCAAGCCAAATATCTAGTTAACGAAGCTACCTCCCTTAACCAATAAGCCTTGAGGAAAAATGGGAGGTAATTTCACCACATAATCCCCTATGTTCTTAAGGATATGAATTTAAGCCATGTATCATCACCATTAACCACCACATGTTTCAATGTCACTCATATCAGTCCTCAAGAATGGAGACGGGATTCAAAAGGACACAATCACCTCCCATTCACATCATGGAATTAATATCAGTCCCATATATTTAATTTCTCATTGTAGTTTATAATTGTCAAGGTGGAATAATGAAGTAGTCCAGGGAAGGAATTTTAGCAACTTCTAAAGCAACATCATCCAGATTGGAACTCAACCGATAAGTGTTTCTCTTGTTCTTTGGTTTATTTATTTGAAATTTGGTCTAAAGACGTTCAGATCATGGTGTTTCCAATGGATAGTTATCAATGTGCTTTGGTTTTTTGGATTTGTTTGGGTTTTGGTTCCTAGAATATACCATCGCTTCTATGTAGTGTTTCTAGTGACTTCTTATGAGTTCTCTCTTGGTACACATCTCTCTGGCTCTCTAAGTTTCACATGTACTCAAATTTCATCATTTGATGCTCTAGCTTATAAATGTACATGATATGATTCTATAGTTTTGTTTTGGTTTGCATGTGTTTGTATTTTTAAATTTGGTTTTATAAACTTCTATAAACATAGTGTTTTGGCAAAATTATTGTTTTGTTTGTGGAGTAGGGAAATTGTTTTGTGTGTTGGATCCAAGGCTCTCCCAAGACAAATTGGTTCTATTTTGAATCCGTCATCTTCAGCTACCTCTATTATGGGTTTACAAATTATTGATTACAGAGCGGATAAGAATATCTAAAGGGATCTTTCACTACTACATATGGGTGGATTATTCCACGAAATTTTTCCACGTTTCCATTATTTTCATGTTTTTTTAAAATAGGGCGGGATTTTCATCGATATTGCCACGAAATTTTTTCGATATAGCCACGAATAGGTTTTTTAACTTGGTCGGGATTTTCGTCGCTATTGCCATGAAATTTCGTCACTTTTGCCACGAAAATTTTGCCTATCTCATTGGTCAGTGTTAACGGCTAGTTAGCTAGTTGCTTTATATACCTGATTTTAAGACACTTTGCGACACACTTGCTATAGTTGCGACACTATTTGTGGCTTTTGTTTGAGCTGTTTATTATTTCTATCACCCACCGGTTGAACAAATCCAATTCTTGATCTACATAGCTCAGATTTTGAACTTGCAAGGTTAGTATGTTTTTTTTTATTGATGTACTCATTTACCTTGTAAATTTTTGTTCAAATGTCCAAATTTCATGTAGTTTGTTTTTTCCTTGATAATATATTATATGTGTAGTACCATATTTCATGTCTTTGGTTTTCATATCTAGTTAGTATATTCTATGGAAAAGGGTATGTGGATTCCATAATATTCTAGGTTTATGGAATCCACATACCCTTTTCCCTTCAATTGTAGCTAGAATGTCTCTCTCTTTTCATTGATAAAGATATGAAAGTGCTCTTGAAACTCAACTATGATCGGTGAAATGATAGTAATTGATTGTCATTTTATTCTCTCTTTTATTTTTAAGAACTAACAAAAAAACACCAACAAAGCTTGATTGAAGCTTTGATACCACTTGTTACATCCCTAGAACCCAAATGGGATCACACTTGCATAAATTGAAAATAATATAACAATGAAAATAATGGTTGGGATACTTGCACACCTATTGGTTGTCTAGCACTTACTAATTCAATTAAATAAAGGAAGAAATCTACATGAATAAAATCTTGAAGTTGATTGTTATATTGATAAATGATAAGTTATGGTATATATAAGATAGGGAGGAAACTCATGTTTATAACAACAATATACATAAACACTAACCCTAAACTTATGTTAGGTATATATGTCGTTATTATATAAAGGAAACATTTGTACACATATGACCTTATTATAAATACGTTATCTATGTCGTGATTAGGCACATAAAAATCACTTTTAAATAACCACCTTCAACCATCTTAGCTTATGGTTATCCACCTTTAAGTTTCTTGGCTTATAACTAAGCACCTTTAACAAATGAACTTATGATTATATACCATACTCTTCCAATATAAATAAAGTATATTTGTTTCAACTTTCTCAATAAAATCCACATACCCTTTTCTTATATGTGATGTTGTTTCTCTCAATTTTTTATAATCACACACAATTATAGATGTAGTGATTAACTTTAGTTTGTATTTGATGTAACTTGTTTATACACTATTAATAAGGAGTATCTAAAATATAAAAAATTCATGACGAAATATACGATAACATGATGAAATCTACTAGTAAGACAATGAAAAATGAGAACATGCCAAAGTGTCTTAGAAAATAAAACTGTGACCACTGTAAGTAGCATAAAATTGTGACCATTGTATGTAGATGCAAATCAACACGTCATAATTTAAACCAACCCAACCCAATTGTTGATGACAAGTGGTCGGCATTCTTTTTTTAGTGGTCAATTTCAAAGATTGACATTTTGTCTACAAAACAACTTAGAGGCTAGTGTACTATGGTGTCAAGTGATTCAAGTTTGAGAAATTTTGACCACTTTCGTTAAATGGTGTGTAATTATTTTCCATGGTGATTAAGTACACGCTACTAATCTATAGTACAGATTGAAGAATATCGATCTTAATAGTTAATCGATAATAATAATAAAAAAGTAGGTCAAAATGTCTTAGAAGAAATAATTGTGAGGATTGTAGGTCCCTGTAAATAAACATATCATAATCAAAAGGAGTAGCTAAAATATAAAAATTTGACAACTTACTATTTGGTATGGTGTAGGTAAGACAATTACTTGTCAGGACAAGGATTTGTCACTATGAATGAAAATGGCAGGAAGCTTGCTCGGTTAAGAGCGGCATTAGAGGTGATGGAAAATGTTATTTCCCTTGCTATGATTGCAGAGGTTTGCAAAGAAAAAGAATTTTAATAACAACAACTGAAAGACATTGTAGGGAGAAGGGGCACGCCGAAGGGGGTTATGAATATTGTCCCTTGGTAAGAGGATTCAATATTTAATGTATTCTATGTAATAATCAACATGTCATGAATTTTAGTAATATTTCTTATCGGGATTTTTATGTTTTCTATACACACTAACTTTTATACATTTTTTTAAAATATATAGATGATGCCCCCAAAATGTCGACCTCCATAGAGTTATTTTCCAAGTACTAGCAGAAATACTCCTTTACAGGGTGATGAACTTTGAGATCAGAATATTGAAGGTGTTGATCAAGTTATTAATGATGATATGGATGGAGATAACGTTAGTGATTCAAATTAGGAAGATGAGGTACATAGACTGATCTAAGACACATTTTCTCCAATGGATGAGGACAACCAGGATGATATTCATGATGTTGATCCTCTACCCGAGAAGTCACGTCAACCTCTTTATGAAGGCTCAATAACAATTTTTTATCTGCTATATTGTTGTTGGTGAACTTGAAGGTTTTGAATGGTTTATAAAACACATGCCTCACACAGATACTAAGGTATTTTATTTGTTAATTAGTTATGCCTGCATGTTCACAAATACATTTCAACTCTCGTGTGAGCTAGTTGGAGCCGAAGTTGGTCGATGTTAGAGTAGAGAGGAGGGCACGCAAAGGAGAAGGAGGGCACATAGAGGAGAAGGAGGGGAGGTTAGGGCACACAAAGGAGGTTATGGCACCCAGCAGAGAAGGAGGGAACGCAGATGATAAGGAGGGAATGCATATGAGAAGGAGAGGAGGTTAGGGCATGCAGAGGAGAAGGAGAGGAGGTTAGGGCACACAGAGGAGGTAGGTTGCATGAAGAGGAGGAGAAGGGGGTCAAGGCAGAGAGGAGGGAACGCGAAGGAGGAGAAGGAAAAGGAGTTTGAGGGAAGAGAGGAGGGAACATAAGGATAAGGAGAAGAATAAGGAGGTTGAGGAGAAGGAGAAGGAGGTCGAGGGCAGAGAGGAGGGCACGCAGAGGAGGAGAAAGAGGTCGACCTGCGTGCGAGGAGAAGGAGAATGAGGTTTATGGAAGTGAAGGGGAAATGCCATTTGAAACCTATGTGCAAGGAGAAGGAGGTCGACAATCAATTCAACATGGTATTATTTATCTTAATTGGTCCTAATATTTCTCTAGGTTCATATTATAATTGGTCCTAATATTGATAACTTTCATCATTTTTGGGTCTTGAACTTCCATCTTATTTTTCAAGGTCTTCTTGTGCATTTTTTGAAATGGTTGATGCCTAAGGAAAAGCATCTAAATGAGATTGAAAATCCACAAATTATCTTTCCAACAAGATAAAGAAGACCTAAAATGGAGAAATAAGCAAAAACTTATTGTCATAGCAAGGCTTCCCTTTTTTACAGTGCAACATCACACTCAAGCCTCACTTCATATTAGGGGTAGGGTTCTTCCATCTTAGGATTTTTTCTTGTTAGGGTTCAAAATTATTATAAAATGTAGTTTTATCTTCTTGTTATGATATTTTTGTGAATGGTTGTAGCAAACATCTCTTTTTAGAGATAGACACTCACATTTTAGCCATTCTACTTGTACATTGTTTTTCACCATTGTTTTACCAATAAAAATTAACTTTCACTATATCTTTGTCTTAATTAGATGTGTTTACTTATATTTCATTTCATTCTAAAGATAATATGGATTAGGGGCATCATAGTGATAAAATATCTATTGTTTTTCATGCATTTCCCTCATGATATTGTGTACATGAAGTTGGGCCTTGAGCTAACTGATCTTGGTGAAGATATTCCGTGCTAACCCAAGTGGTAAGGCATCTTTGAAAAAAAACATTTCAAAGGAATGATGACAAATTCAAGGTAATATTTAACATGTAACATGTAACATACAACAACATACCTACAACATGTAACATTTTGGGGATGATTTTGGTAGTTCGTCCAAGTTTATAGCGAAACCAAGACTAACATCGAAATTTTTCACAATTTTTGGGTCTTGAACTTCTACTTCATTTTTCAAGGTCTTCCCATTTATTTTTTGAAATGATGATGCCCAAGGAAAAACATTCGAGTGACTGTAAATTTGCAATTTCTCTTTCAAACAAGCTAAAGAAGACCCAAAAACAACAACATGCAAAAATTTATATTCCTGGCAAGGCTTCCTTTTTTTGTAAAGCTCAACATCACACTTAACATTAACATCATTTTAGGGTTAGGAGTTTTTCCTCTTAGGAATTTGGAATTATTATAAATGAAATTTAATCCTCTTGTTATGTGATTTTTATGAATGAGCATAGCAGACCTCTCTTTTCAAAGATAGTTATCATGATTCTGTCATTGTGCTTGTACAATGTTTTTCACCTTTTTTTTCATTGTATCTATGTGAATTTCTTGTGTTAACACTATCTTCCATTTCATTCTAAACATATTTTGGATCAATGATATTAAATTAATTTCCTCTTTATGTCTTTTCATGCATGTCCCCCCCTGAGTTTGGGTACAAGAAGTTGGGCCTTGAGCTAACCAAGCTTAGTGAAGATATTCTTTTCCAAACCAAGTGGCCTCACATGGAAAATTAAAATAAAGATGGTGGAGTGGTATATCCCATCAGGTTGTTGCTCTATGAATCTCTCAAGTGACCAAGGAATGAGATTATGGATCGTTTCACCAAAATAATTTAACGCTCCCAATAGCGATGAAGGCACATTTTATAAATAGTCATTTTATAGAAATTATTCTCTTCTAGGTGTAAGTTAGTTTTGGTATCCCTATGTTTGAAGGAAAGTTATGAGAAAAATATTTGTAGAGTTATCAACATTGAGAATATTACCTTTGCACTCTTGATGTCTATAACCCATGTCAAACATTTATGGGATACTTGTCATGCATAACATTTGGGAGATGATTTTGGTTAGTTTATTTCAGGTCATCTCATAACTGGTTTTGGTAATGATAGTTTTTGTAGTTTTCAATCATGAACTTCAAACACATTTTACAAGGTCTTCCCATGCATTTTTCAAAAGTTTTAAACCCAAGGGAAAGCATTTACATAAGTCTACAAATTCATAAATTATCTTTCTAATGAGGTAAAAAAGACCTAGAAAAGAGCAATGAGTTAAAGGTTTAGGTCCCAACAAGGCTTCCATTTTTTTCATACAGCTTGGCATCAAACTCAACCCTAACTTTGTATTAGGGTTAAGTTTTTTTCATCTTAGGGTTTTCACATTATTATAAAATGTAGTTTCAGTCTCTTGTTATGTTTTTTTTTTTAATGAGAGTAGTAGTTTTATCTTCACCCACTATGCATATGTTCCATCCTTGTCTCATCTTGAATGAATACCATGTAGGGAAATCTTGTGCTTTTAATTATATTTCATCCCATTTGTATTCCATGTCTCATCCCTTCAATTCTACATGGTTTTTTCTTGGACCTAAAAAATTATAGAATTCGATCTTGGTTCAAGGTCAAGTCAGTGGGAAGTGTTGCACAACTAGACAACATAAGAATCTCACTCCACCCATTCTAGTATTGGACTGGAAATATCATAAAACACATGTTAAAACTCTATGCAACTATATGAATTGTGTATACACAATGACACTAAGATCATTGTATTTTTTGAYATCMCAATAATCGTGGCCMAAAGAAACTAAAGTAGTTTCCATACAAACAAGTTTCTTAAGAGAAACATGTTAAAGTATAKCCCCTAAGAGTTATCCAAGTTATCTGCAAGAATGTGATCCTCAATATTATCCTCTTCATGCACATTGATTTCTTCATGTTCCTCTCAATCTACTATTGGTGCACAATGATGCATGTGCTAGAGTTTTCAGTCCATACCTCGACAAGGAAAATTTTTATGAGCTACCTCTAAATTTAAAAGTATAGAAAATAGTTAATAGAGTCAAGAAACAATAAAAAATAGGAGCTTATTGTGGCTTAGGTAATAGAATATTGAAACAATTTTATTTCCTTTATTTGGTATATGGCAGCTAGGGGCATTTATTAGAACACCTTAACTAGGTGTGTTTATTATGAATAATTTTTTACCAATTTATCTTATATAAATGGTACTATGTGCTCATATATGGTATGAAATGTCCATACACAAGGACAATAAGATTGTCGTATTTCTTGACATCACAATGATCATGGCCCATAGAAATTGAAGTAGTTTCCACACAAACAAGCTTCTTAAGAGAAACATGTTGAAGTATAGCCCCTAAGAGTTATCCAATTTATCTGTAATAATGTGATCTTCAATATTATCCTCTTCATCCATATCATTTTCTTCATGTTCCTCTCAATGTATTATTGGTGCACAATGATGCATGTGCTAGATTTTTTGAACCATAACTTGACCAAGGAAAATTTTAGGAGCTACCTCTAAATTTAAAAATATAGAAAAACGATAATAGAATCAAGAAACAAGAAACAAAAGGAGATTACTATGGCTTAGGTAATAGAATCACGAAACAATGATAGAGTGATACAAAAGAAGATGAAAGATATCCTATTGATAACAATATTTTTTCATTGGGACCACAAAGCTCAATAATTATATCAAACCCTTTTATTAATGTTTCAATTACACAAAACCTTCTATGTTTGATACTTATGCAAAAATAATTAGATTACACTCTTGGACACCAATTTGACTTTATTTTGGTATTTTTACTACAATTGGTAATTTTAGAACCAATTCTACTATCATTGTCATGAGAGGAATATTAAAGGAGCTAGAGCACAATGATTAAATAAAAAAATTATGAGTGAATGCAAGTAATGTGAAATTATAAAACCATGATGAGAACATAAATTCCTAATAAAAATGGAGTTACCTTTGATGTCCTGAGGAAGATAAAATAAAATAGGACAATACAGTTATAATGTTAATAAAATAGGCTTGCTTTTTCTCGCTTGCAGCCTAACATGTGGTTGCTTTTTGACCACCATGGTTTAGTTGGTTTCATCAACCTTACGGACTTGAGGAGCTAGAGGAGGTTGGGTTTACACATTAACTTTCCTTACACACAATGGAAAATCTCTTTTTTGTGATCTGTAAGAAAGTATTCAAAATATCAATATACAAAAACACAAAACATATTGTTGTAGAGTACTAGCTAACTATTGTCAAAATTTCTACTATATGTGCCCTATTATTTTACACATTACGTATTAGTTTTCATATTTCCAATTTGTTGTTGTGAGTTTCTACAAGTTTCCATTTATGCTCATTACATCATATCAAATGTAAGTCAATTCTAGTTCCCTAGCCTCCTTGGGAATTATATAAAAGTTCCACGTTGCCAATGGGAGGCATCTCTTCTTGCCTGTAGGTTGTTTCCTCCATATTTCAAATTGCCTATAAGAAGCATATTCAATTTCCTATATCCTATAGTATAAGGAAAAGAGAAAAAGAACAATAAATGTCTTTCTGGAAAGATATTGTTATCTATGGTGGTGATTCTCCTTGCAAGTAGTACATCTTGAGAAAATTGTCTATGAAGGTCATTCTCAAAGTTGTTCAACACCCAATTGCATAAGTCTGCTACAAGTACGTCAATTCTAAAGGGGATTCCTAAACACCTTATAATACATCCCATCTAAATAACTTCTCATTTTTTAATAAGCTAGTTAGGGAATTCATCCTACCGAATAATAAGGGCCTCTGCCTTTTCCTTTTTGACCACTGCACATGTTGTTCTAGTGAAGATATGCAAACACTACATCATTCCTTCTATGTTTGAGTTCAAGTTTGAGAGAAATGTTGTTTGCAAGATGCACATTAAGAAATTGTTCTCCATCAAGAATGAGAATTCCTCTAATCCACCCTTGGAACCACTCTTCAAGATGCAACTATATGCAACTATGCAACTATATGCAACTTTATGCAAAAAATGCAACTTATGCAACTATATGCAACTTATGCAACTATATGGAACTATATGCAACTATGCAACTATATGCAAATATGCAACTTATCCAACTATGCAACTATGAAACTATATGCAACTTTATGCAACAATGTAACTTATGCAACTTATGCAACTATATTGCAACAATTTCGTATGCAACTATATGCAACTATGCAACATGCAACTTTATGGAAATTATGCAACTTTATGCAACAATGCAACTTATGCAACTATGCAACTATATGCAAATATATGCAACTTATGAAACTATGCAACTATATGCAACTTATGAAATTGTATGCAACTATATGACAATTTTGTATGCAACTATATGCAAATATTCAACTATATGCAACTACACAACTATATGCAACTGTATGCAAAAATGCAACTATATGCAACTTATGAAATTGTATGCAACTATATGACAATTTCGTATCCAACTATATATAAATATTCAACTATATGAAACTATGCAACTATATGAAACTATATGCAACTTTATGCAAAAATGCAACTTATGCAACTATATGCAACTTTATGCAACTATATTGCAACTATATGCAACTATACAACTATATGCAAGTTATGCAACTATATGCAACTTTATGCAACAATGAAACTTATGCAACTATATGCAACTATATTGCAACTAAATGCAACTATATGCAACTGTGTTGGTACCACAAACATATATTGGCACGATAACTTATCTTCTTTTTTTAACGAGTGTAGGTACCACCAAATAGGTATATGTCGGATCTATCTTCCTCGAGTGATGATCAATATATACTAAGAGAGGTTGAAAGTGAGACGTGTTGTACTAGATCTACCGATTCTAGATCAACTAGATCTGAAAAGGTAAGGAAAAGATTTTGTAAACACATGCAAACTTTTATTACCAATGGAAGGCCATGTAATTATGATGCTGAGAGCATAAGTGACATTGAGTTTCCCTTGAGTTATAAACATCTAGTGAAAATATGGGCACCTAAGGAGCTATCTGAAGTGGACAATGATTTCTTCATCAATGGGAGGATGTATCTTACTGCTCCTTCATCCTTACATGGATTGGGGTTATTTTCCATGGATGGCATAAAGGTCGGCTATGGCATTGTAACTGAATTGATGGAGTATGTCAGACCATTATACAAATACAATCATTGGTTGATGTTGGTTCGATATACGCAAAGTATGCAGAGATACAGTTGCCGCAAATTATATACAATTAGTAGATAACAATCAAAATAAAGGGGCAACTATGTATATTGATGGAAGGCCAAAAGCTTCTGGAAACATTGTGGGATTTATAAATAGTACACGACCAGTGGCAACAACTAAGAAATCGAATTTCATATTTGAGGGACGTGAAGGAAATCGTATATTTGTATGTGCAACAAAAACAATAGTTCCAGGTGAAGAGTTGTTGATCGATTACAACTTAAATAGAATAGATGGAGGGGGTGCAGATATGGGGGTAAATATCTTACATACCATTCAACTCAATCTTTGATCAATCATTGTTACAATTTATTGGTGCAATATTTCAATTTTTTACTGCATATATTTCATTTTTCATTATTTATTTTTCATAATTCTTGGTGATTAATTTCTTGGTGATATCATAGGCTACATCTGTCCAGGGTGACCATGGAAAGACACCCACTATGCCACAACATGTAAGTGTTAAATATAGTAACAACTTATGACCACAACAACTAAATTTCAGAAATTCCATTTTTTTTTTCCTGATATTACTGCAATATTTCATTTTTTTAATGTTACAGGTGAATTTCATAACTTTTATTGATTGATTTATTGTGTTAACATCTGCCCAGGGTGATCGTGGCAGAAAATCACCTGCTACATCTATCCAGGGTGACCATGGAAAGGCACCCATTGTGCCTCACCAGGTAAATGTTAAATACAATAACAACTTATGACTACAACAACTAAATTTCTAAAATTTCATTATTTATTTTCTGATATTACTCCAATATTTCATTTTGTAAATGTTACAGGTGAATTTCATAACTTTTATTGATTGATTTATTGTGTTAACTTCTGTCCAGGGTGACCGTGTTCAAAAATCACCTGCTACATCTATCCAGGGTGACTGTGTCCGAAAATCACCTGCTACATCTATCCAGGGTGACCGTGGAAAGTCACCCGTTGTGCCTCACAAGGTAAATGTTAAATATAGTAACAACTGATGACTACAACAACTAAATTTCTGAAATTTTGTTATTGTTTTTCTGATATTACTGCAATATTTCATTTTTTTAATGTTACAGGTGAATTCATAACTTTTGTTGATTGATTTATTGTGTCAACATCTGTCCAGGGTGACTGTGGAAAGGCACGCGTTGTGCCTCACCAGGTAAATGTTAAATACAATAACAACTTATGACTACAACAACTAAATTTCTTAAATGTTAAAGTTCATCTCATTAATTTTATTCATCAATGTATTGTGGCATGGTCAACGTGGGAAGGCTCCCACTGAGGATATTGATGAGGATGAAATATTTTATTCGACTGACCCAATGACAACTGTAACGGGGCCTTGAAGATGTCTAACATATAATATCTAGTTTTTCTTAGCAAAAGACCCCTGACACATGAGGACATGGCAATAATTGTAGAGCTACAAAATACAATAAATAATTTTGGGGTAAGTGGCATCTTCACATATTTTTATCAACTATGAAAATTTCATATCCGTTTTTATGTTTTATATTTTGTATATGATCTAATAAAGTAAATTTTTTCGTTTGTAGGAGTTTTTAAACCCCCTGCGTCGGGAACCTGTCGATCATGCAACTTCTATAGGTAGCAGTGATGGTCCAATGCAAAAAAAATGTCGACATAACAAAGTGCAAGTGAGGCTTTTTTAGCCTCCTGAGGTTCCCCTCGAATCCATTGCTGAGCGAAATGATTTTGATCGGCATGACATGCTAGAGCATGATGAGCTGGAGCCTAGGACTCCACATGAATCCAGAGAGGAACGTACTATAGATGGAGAGAAAAATATTCTGCATGGAGAAGAACAAATTAAAAGCACCAGATCACTAGATGTCACCTTTCTGGTGGATGACGCATGTGTTCCGATCAAGATTTAGAAGATTGCAGGTAATTGTTAATTAATTGAATCATTTTTTTCATGAAATTGAAATGGACATTTGTTGATATTATTATAAATTAATGGATAACACCTTTCTGTAGGAAACGATTTTTTCTATAGAAACTTAAATGACAAAGAATTGGAGTTGTTTGTCCCCACCATTCACACACGGTGGAATGGCCAAGATAGAAAAAAGAAAGATGATTTAATAGACCACATGGTAAGCTTGTTCGACAACACTTTCAACAAGAAAGTGGCTACAAAGTTAGCCGGCGAGAATTTAAAATATACTAGGGCCGAGTATAGGGAGAAATTGCAATTAGACCTCAAGCACGAGCGCCCTCCCATGGTTCCAGAGAAAGAGTGGAAGGCCCTGATAGAGGATGCAAAGGAGAACTTGTTTAAAAAACAAGAAAGACATCCACGAACTGGTCAAGCAAGGTACAACACATGCCATATTATCAGTGAAATATGATCATTTATGTTTTTCTTTCTTTTTTTAAGTAACAATTCTGATATCTATTTTTTTTTCAAAAATTCCATATGTAGGCTACCAGGCACCTCCAAAGAAACCAAGGCCAGAGTGGAAAAACACGACTAGCATAAACTAGGCCAGGGTGGCTATGGAAAACTAAAAGCCTGAATAGTAAGATTTAAATGATTAACTGTGGTTAATATTTATTTAACAGTAGCGAACAAATATATGTTTTTGTTATTGGTATTTTTAATGGTGTTATGCATTGTAGTTAAATATGTTCGACATTTCTGCCACCGAGGAGGACCTAAATCTTGGTTACAAGCATGGTTTTAAAATTGTGATTGAATATAGAAAATCGTGGGCCAGACTCCTATCTCCCCAGCCACGCAGGTAAATCAAATGAATAAGGAAATCACGGTAGCATGATTGTAAAGTCTATTCATATTTTATTATATCACCCTTAACTAAGTATTTATGTTTGTTTTCAAGCAACAATGCTACTGCAACATTGAATCTAGCGGTATTCCGCAGACACCATGTCATACAAGGGTGCACATGTCCAATGATAGTGGAGAGCAGAGTACCCATTCCGGTATGTATGCTTCAGAATTAGAAATATTTACTGTGATTGTAGATATTTATTTCCTGATTTATACTTATATATTATCTTCTCAAAATTGAAGAGCATGTAGCTCAGGAGGGTGAACTGCGAGAGGAACCAAGTGGACAAGAAATTAACGCACCAACTGTCACAGCTACATAGACAGGTAAAGAGCAATAGTGTAATGTTAATCAAATAATGAATTAGTTATTTCAATTATATTTCAACATATTGATATGATCATTTTCCTTGTTGTAGTTCATGACCTTGAACAGATTCCTCGACGCCCTTCTTAGCGATGTACCATAAGTATGGTACATGAGCGCATGGAAACACAAACAATAGAAGGAAAGGGCACATGCAATACAATGTCCTTAGATGATTATGATACCCCAATTGTCAATTTAATTAAAGTAAAAAAATATAAATCAAAGAAAAATTAGATGTATAAATTCATGACTTGTATTTGGATGTTTATCGATGTTTATATGTTCATATGCTTCAATGTTTATATGTTTGTATGTTTTGATGACTATCCTAGTTATGCATGAATGTCTATATGTTTTCTATATAAAGAAAATCATCTGTCGGGTATGGGGAATTGAGAGCGATGTGAGAGGGGTGGGGGGGGTGCAGGGGCCATATGAGCTTCCAACTTCACGTGGTTGGCCCTATTCAATAGAGAATAAACTATTCTCAAAACAAAGAGAATCTCATTAAGGTATGCGACCACTTAATTTTTTTCTAGAGTATTTTACATAACTAAATGCATGTTTATTTGCTTATATATTATTTACTCATATAAACAATTTGTCTTTTATGATTCATGCAGGTCTTGGTGATGGAAATGAATTTCATGGAAAAATCTTATCAAGTTGTATGGGATAATGGATCTGGCAAAATGACGATGAAAAGGTAAGGGTTTTGACGTATTTTTTAAAGTAGGCTTTATACTAGCAAAAGTTCACAATCCTCATGAAAGGATACAATTGCATTTTTGGTAGACAAACATCAATTTTTTTAACAAAGTGTGAATCATAGACTGTGGGAAAAACCTTTTTTTGTATTCTTACATTGACCAATACAACTATAACAGTTTTTTAGTACAAAATCTTAACCACACACACACACACACACATATGAACCCTAAGTAAACAAATGATAGAAGATAAAGGGATAATATGTATTGATATGAGTGAATGAAGATAATAATATGAATAATGGAGTGGAGAGTGCACTCTAGCCTTGAATTAAATGATACTTGCATCCAACATGTCTCATTGTAATGTATGTTGTGATAGTTGTGTCTGCTCACTATAATGTATGTTTCTATGTCCATCATGGGATTCCTATAGCACCACCTATCATTCATGATCCAACACATAGTATTAAAGAATCCCATACATTGCTAATGTGTGAAAGTACCATATGATCAACTAATAATTTGTATCCTTAATTATGAGCTATCAATCTTTACTATCACCATATTCTTCTAGTGCATGTAGATTTACATTTGAAGTTTTGAATATTAGTGAAGAATTCAAGAACTACAACTTCCATGCAAAATATATATACATTCAACACTTTATGAGCTATCCCAACATTTTTCCAATTGTGTATTTTCGAGAGGTGATTAGGTCCCACATTTTATTTACCTAGTTTAACCACCACTTCAAAATCAAACTCCTAAAATAGTAGCAAACATCGATATAATTAACCTTCCAACATTGTATTGTTAACCAAATACTTGACCACTAAATTATCAATGGATAACTTGAAGGACTGGTCCAGAAGATAATACTTGAAATTTTGTAGCATATATGCCATCACCAAGCCTTTTCCTTTCATGGTTGTGTAATTAATTTTTTTTTTCTAGAAAATTACCTGGGGTGGTGTAGCATATGTTCCCCTAGCTATGCCAACATGTTCCCAGTGCAATGGTAGTGGAATCCACATGGACATGGAAATATCCCAATGCGATAAAATGCATGTTGGGTTCTTGGAACAGTTAAAATTATTTTGATAATAATAACTTTGATCTATTCTACCGAGAAGGTCTAAGGTTCGAGCCCATATAGCCCTATACATTCCACTAATTTACACTACTCTTATATATATATATATATATATCCCCTCATAGTCCATATGACTTGGACTTTCAAAGTCTTTCGGAATCAATATCTTGTCCTTATCAAGATTAGTGGATGGGAACATGGGTCAACACAAACCTTATGTCTAGTAGGTTCCTAGTGGATAAAATATGCCTACTTCTTTAGCCATGAGAGACCTTGTCCTTGTTCTTGGATTCCTACTCTTTATCTTTATTATCTTTGATGTTATACTTGCTTGATAGGATCAATGTTTTATGAGTATATGAACCTCCTATCTTGAGCATTGTTTCAACAATGTCTTGGGCTATGTCCTCTATCCGTAGAGAATGGGTGCTTTTTTCTTTCTGGTTTATGTTTTGAACTGTTCTTCTCTTCTTTTTAAAGTACCCCCCTTGAATTTTGGGGCCATCCTACCTAGTGACCTTGTTAGTAATCTTCTTCTTCCCCCTTTTTTTTGTGTTGTAGGAGCCACTTCCACACCTATGGTGGACTATGAAGCTAGAAATTCTTCTTCAATTATCTTAAAAAATTGATCCCAAATAACCTTGTGTGTCTATCTTGCTAGGGCATCAATGATAATAAACTTAATAATCTCATTATGGACACATGCCTTTGGATTCCTTCTTTCAATATTGGGGGCACTTAGTGCATTGTGGAGGATGGGTGAGAAACTTAGAACTTGAATTGGGTTTAAAATGAGTAAAGTTTCATTCAAAATGAGTCCTTTTGGTGCATACTTTATCTTTGAAATCACCACATCTTGTGATGATTGATTTACTTCATGTCAACATTCTTACCTTTTTTGCATAGGCCACAACTCTTTCACTTGATTACCGGAACCTTGTTATGGATTAGCATTGCAATCCCCTCTCCCCCAACTTATATTTCAAATGATCATGTTTGAAACACTACATAACTATGGCCCAATTTTATAATAATGGTATAGGTATGGGATGGTAAGAGTATTGGAAAACTAGATAATGCTTAACACTGTATTTAAACAATGCAATAACTTAAATCAAAGATAACATAGGTGATAACTTGTAGACATGATAAATGAAATTATATCTGATGAAAACGTATTGAGAAATTCTTGATTTGAGAGGTATCTTGAAGGCAACATAGTCTCGACATGAGTTTGCATTCTATTTGCATGAAGAGACAAACTCTGTAGCATAATTCTGTTTTTAGCAAACTCTGTAGCTAGGCCTATTTTCTGCTTAGGAGTTTGCATTGGTAGCATACTTGTAAGTGTTGAAGTTTGTAGTAGAATGTACACCACTAGAACAGGGATGTATGCTGAGAACTTTGTAGCAGCATGACAATGTTGATATTTAGGAAATTCGATTGTGATAGAAGGATGTAATTTTGAGTAGTAATATTTTTTTTTGGTAATAACTATGGCCTAGTTTTATAAGAATGGTATAAGTATGGGATGGTAAGAGTATTGGAAAACTAGATAATTCTTAAAACTGTATTTAAACAATGCAATAACTTAAATCAAAGATAACATAGGTGATAACTTGTAGACATGATAAATGAAATTATATCTAATGAAAATGTATTGAGCAATTCTTGATTTGAGAGGTATCTTTAAGGTAGCAAAGTCTCGGCATGAGTTTGCATTCTATTTGCATGAGGAGACAAACTCTGTAGCATAATTCTATTTTTAGAAAACTCTATAGCTAGGCCTATTTTATGCTTAGGAGTTTGCATTGGTAGCATACTTGTAGGTGTTGAAGTTTGCAGTAGAATGTACACCGCTAGAACGGGAAGGATGTATGCTGAGAAATTTCTAGCAGTATGACAATGCTGATATTTGGGCATTCTGAGTGTGATAGAAGGATGTAATTTTGAGTAGTAATATTTTTTTTTTCATTGAAGTCCTTGTAGTTATTGAAACAGGTGAGGGTTTATATGATATCAAGCTAATACCTTTGAAGTCTTCTTCTTAGCTTAAAACTGTTAAGCAATGTACATTGTCTTTTGATAGTGGAATTGGTCTTACAATGTACATTATCTTGAATTTGTAGCCAACCTATAAAAATGATACCTTGAAATTTTGGAGAATTCTTTATTTTGATCGAATCCATAGCTTTCGTCATTGTATGCTTAAATGAGACACAAAATATAGACTTAGCTAGATTCAATGACATGTTGTACTTTCTACAACATGGAAATGGTTGCCTCGGGTGATTAAAAGTATCTCTCGATAGCTTGGAATGAATAGTATGGTCATCGAGGTAAACCTAAATAATCATACCAATTAATTCATCAAATGTTATGTGCGTATCTCTCTAAAAAGTGGCACCTACATTGATTAGAACAAAGGTCATGCATTCAAAAGTGAAGGTGCCCCACTGAGTAGTGAAGGTGCCCCACTGAGTAGTGAAGGTGGTTTTATAATGATCTTCTCACTTGAGGTGAATTTGATCACAACTTAAGAATCCATCAAGCAGAGACATCATTTGGGATCCTACAACTTGTTGTAGGATTAGGTCCATGTTGGGGAGCATAAGGTTATCCTTCACTCTTTCCTTGTTAAGGGTGCGGAAGTCTACACATAGTCAAATGTACCCATTCATTTTGTGAATTAGGACAAAGTAGAAACCCACTAAAAGTACTTGACACATAAGTCAATAATTATCTCTCCTTCTTCTACTTCCACCTTTGTTGATTTTGATTTACTTTTCCTATTGCTTCCTTTTCCCTTTTCTTTTTCTCTGCTACTGCAGAAGAAGCCTATGCCTCAACTACCTATGTATCCTCTCTTGCTAATGATATTTACCCAGTTAATTGCTTTTGATTCAATGGATTAAACGACCTCTATTGCTTATGCCCTTACCTATGCTTTTGAAGAAGCATATTCCTCTCTAGATACAAGGTCAACTCAATCAAACGGATCTGTGGATGTCGGTGGTGGGACTGGCTATAGAACCAGTTATGATATTGGCATTGAGCATCTTGTCAAATTCCCTCCTAATAGTGGCCTCAAAGGCTAGAGTAACTAGTTGTTGTCTTTGCCAAATAGGAATAGTGTTGTATTTTATAGTAATAGCATGATGGATAATTCTCAGGTCAAAACCAAAAAAGTCATCATATGAATAAACAAAGACATCCCTGAATTCAAGGAATAAAGTAATATTATTTTTCTTTTCTAACTCGAAACAATTAGCGCTTATAGACAAAGTTTTAGGGTCATTATCTACACCAATATTCATAAGGATAGTGTATGATAACTTTCTCTTTGAAGCCTCTTGAGAGGATGTGTTCTTACTCCCAACATCACTTAGGGAAAAGGAATTATCCAAAGGTAGTAAGCCCTTGGGAAAAATTTTTTTGTCTATGAGAATGACACTAGAGTATCAACTTGCTCTCAATAAGCAAAAAGAAACAAATGTCCCTATCATCCTGTAAAATTTGCCAAGAATCATCATTATCAAGTAGGTGAGGTTTATACAAATATATCATAGGGTGGCTACAATGGTTAGCCAATAGCTATCTCTCGAGTCTAGTAGTGTAAGGGACTAGCTTATCAACTATATAAATTTGCTTCTCTACAAATATTTCCAACTCTTCATGTAGATTTTTTTTTCTTTTTAAACCTATAGGAGGCGTGGAAATAGAGACGAAATTTCATCGCAAACTTTTTTACCGTACAATAATTTTCGTGGCAATAGCGACGAAAGTTCGTCGCAATACAAAAAATGAGTTTTACTCTACCAAGGATTTTCGTGGCAATAGCGACAAAAGTTTGTCGCAATGTTCCACACATTTTCATCGCACATGTAACATCTATGTCGTAAACTGTTGGTGAGTCATGGATTTTCGTGGAAATAGTGACAAAAGTTTGTCACAATTTTCCACACCTTTTCGTCGCACATATGGAATCTGCGTCGTAAGTTGTTGGTTAGTTTTTTACTTTGGCACAGTTTTTTGTCCCTATTGCGACGATATTTTGTCGCTATTCCCACGCTTTTCAAGGTAAACCTATATTGAGGATGATGACACGTGGCGGCCTTATGTTGTCTCTATTTCCATGAAAAACTGGTTTGTGGATATAGCGGCGAAAAAAGTTCCACGAAAAATAGTGTTTTCTTTCGTGGAAATTGTGATGGATATGTGTGGAAATATCAATGAAAAACCATGGCAAATTTGGTCATATGTAGTAGTGTTTGAAGGCATGAAGAGTCTATTCAATGCAATAGAACCTGTCTTTTCTTGGTGACTTCCAAGGTTCATGAAAATGAAAATCAATGCACTTCACAAAATGTAACAATTATGAAATTATTTCTTGGTTCAAAAAACAAATAAAATAGATTTCTTGGAAATACAATGTAATATGTTCAGGAATGTGGTCATCAACCTCAATAAATATTATCACTCTAAAACTTCAAACCACAGGATGTCAATCAACTTGGTTCAAGCAAATCTCAAGGAGGAGGAGACAATACATCAAATGAAAGATGACATGGACATTGGACAATAGAATTATCTTCCTTCTAATGAAGGTCAAGAGGAAGCTAATAACCACCATATCTTTCATTAATATTTATGTTTTACAAATAAATTAGAATATTATGTGTCTTTTTTAAGTAGTATACCTGCAAGAATAGTTGGGATGCAATAATTGTAGACTCTTGTAACTATCTTATGTGATTTATGAGAGTTGTCAATTTTGTATGAAACTTTGTAACAATACTAGTTGTATGCTTGATGTTTAGCTATGCTACATATTTTTAATATAATGTTTCCTAGTTTTGGTTTGTTTTTTTTAAGTTAATAAGAAAATAAAAGAAGAAATTCAAATAACTAGTTGCATTACAAAAAAGTATAAAGATGAATAGCTAACTACAATATTGTGCTTAAGGCTATAGACAAACAATTTGTGAGATAGACAAAATATAAAAAAAAATCTCATACATGAGAAAAGTCTATATTGTAAAAGAAAATTCCTAAACCATTCCAAAGATCAATAAATTAGTAGAAATAGTTCTACAAATCACAAGTTTCATAATTGAAGTCTATCTCCAAGTGTTTTGGACAATAGTGGCTTCTCATTCATTAATTTTCTAAAAAAGAATACAAAATTGTTGAAGAAAAAAACATTTCCTTCTCCTTACTAACATTTAATAGAAATTCTACAAAGGTGGACAACCAAAAAACTCTTTATCATCAAGTTTATCTTATTCATAAAAGAGAGGAATATTGAGGTTAATTGTCTTGATTTATTCACTTATCTATCTATTTCCTTTCTTATATGTTCATTTTCTTCATTCAAGTATCTCTCTCGCCACTTAGGGGTTCATTTTATTTGTTAACTCTAACTTCTTTAATGGTTTTGATTTCCTTCTTGGCTAGCCAACTTCTCTATTCACCTATCCTTTTGTGCCACCTAGGGTTCATCTTCTTTCTTGATCATTCAAACTTCTCATACTCTTATTCCAACTAGCAATTTTGATTTATTGTGCTGGTTCAAAATTCCTCTTCTTAACTATCTAGGTCTCTTCTTGACCATTTTATTCCATTTTCAATCATTGTAAGTTACCAGCATATTAGTGTACAAAACACAAACCATGTTGGAAACTTTGGCATTAAGTCAATAATTCCATTGAATAAAACCCCTTTTTGGTATTTCAGGTTATAACAAGTTTTTTTACCATTTTGCTAGGTTAGAGAGCAAGGATTAAAATCACACATTAGATAAGATTCAGGAGTCCCAATTTGAGGATCAAGACAAATCTCCAAATGGAGACCCAATTGCACATAAGTTTGAACAAGAAGTCCTTATTTGGGTAATCGAGACCAATTGAAAAAATTGGGGCCAGGTTACACCAAGATCCAAGGGAGAGGTCCCAATTTGGAAATTGGGGTTGATTTCCAAATCATGACCCCTTATCTCTACCTTTTTATGAGGATAGGCCCAATTTTAGACATCAGGCCCAAGCATAGAATTGGGACAAAGGTTCATGAGGAGAAGGCTTGATTTTTTAAAATATGACCAATCACTATCGAAATTCAAAAAAAAATTGAAATCAAGTCTTTACACAAAAGTTTGAAAGAAAACTATAAAGTTTCAAATAGAAGATGAAGCAAAAGAAAAATAACATCAAATAAAACCAAAAATCTGTACAGTTCAAATGGTGATGGGAGGGCCTGATTTGGAAATTAGGGCCAATCTCCAAATCAGGCCAAGGAAATAGAAAACAAGTGAAAAGGGGAGGAAATTTTGAGAACTGAGGCTAATAATAAAGCTTTATAAAATGTTTTGGTATGATTTGATAAAATTTGAAAAGGGAAAGTAAAAATCCAAAGGGGAGAAAAACACATTCAAACAAAAATTAAAAAGAGCTCAAACAGAAGGGGGGGATTTCAATAGTTAGAAGAGATTAAATAATTCCCTAATTTGAAGATTAGATCCAATCCTAAAATTATCACCCATCCACACCAAATTTGGTGAATAAAGGCCCCACTTTGGCAATCAAGGTTGATTACCAAATCGGACTAATCAAAGATTAAAGGTGAAAGATTAAAGTTCAAAAGAAACAATCAAAGTTAGAACACTTCAAAGTTTGAGAAAAGTCTTTGAAATTTTCACAAGGTTAAAACCAAGTGAATGGTGTAGAATTGTGGTAAAACTTGTGTAGAGAATCTATCTAACAACAATTCGTATAGATCTTGCAAATTGAGAGAATGAGAGAAGAGATGAGAGAAAATAATCAAGAATTATATTCACTAATGAGTAAAATGGTAAAATACACATCATATAATCTACATGGTTAAGTGAAGCCACCATAGAACTGATCTAGAGAGATCTACACATTCACTAACAAAAGATGAAGTAATCTACTACCTATTCCTAGTTAATCGATCCATGAAATCATTATTTAATTTATTCACATGTGTGGAAGTGAGAGAAACACATGCAATTGCTCGTGATAAAACCGATTGAGGTTGTCATGCATGAGTGAGTTCCACTAGTTTGACTGAGTGTAATTAAGTGTAATCGACTATGAACTGAAGAGGAGCACCCTATTTTGTAGGGGAATATTCTCTAGAGAGAATATTCTCATCTAAGGAAACGTTCTCAGCATTGGACTATCAACCTTAGGAAAATAATTACCTAGGTGAGTGTGTAATATCTCCAACACCCCCCCCCCCCCTGAACACCACTAGAGTGTACATAATGAATGGGTCCCAGAAACCAAGGTCATGTTAGGTACCAGTTGTATAATTCATCTAAGAATGAAACACTAAAAAAATAGAGGAAAGAGAGAAAACCTCATGGGAAAATCCCCCCTCAAAGTACAATGCATCAAAAAATGAGAAGGAACAAAAGCAATTGCTAAGAAACTGTGTCCTTCACTCCAAGACGATCGCATAGAAGGTGGAATTTATGCTAAGTAAATGTCTTGTTGAATATTTATGTAGTCTATTTAGTGGATGGAAAGTACTGCAAATCGATGATCTTGTCATGTACCATCTATCTGATGTAGTTCATATGGATCTTGATGTATTTGGTCTGTTATCGGTGCATTGGGTATCTACAAAACTTGAGAGTACTCTAATTATCACACCAAATGACATTTGGACGATGAAACAGGATTCCAAGATCGATGAGGAAGTTCTAAGGCCAAAGTTCCTGAATAGTGAAGTTGATCGCTCCTCTGTACTCATCCTTTGCCGACGATAGAGAAACATATGACTATTTTTTGCTTGACCAACAGATGGGATCAAAACCCAAACTGATCACATACCCATATGTGGACTTGAAATCTATGCTATCACCATCCCAATCATAATTGATGAAGCCCATGAGATCCAATGCATAACCTGCTTCATAGTGGATCCCATAACCTGTGGTGCTCTGAACATATCTAAGGATGTGTTTGGAAGCCTTCTAATGTAGCTCTTGCGGCCCCTGCATGTACCTGGAAAATACCCCTATTGCATATGATATATCTGGCTAGGTGTGGGTGAGATATAGAAGGCTCCCCAAAATTTTTCCATACAAGGTATTTTCCACCACTTGTGTATCCCCGCAATCCTCAAGATGCACCCCAGATAGAAAGGGTTTGGTTGTTGACTTGTAGTTGGTCATGTGGAATCTAACCAAGAGATCTCAAGCATACTTAGTCTGAGATAGATTGATGCATGACGAATCCTAAGTAATCTTGAGACCATGGAAACAACGTAGTGGACCCATGTCCATCATAGAGAAGCTATTGTGTAGTTTTTCTTTGACCATAGAAATTGTTGAGGCCGAAATTCTTGTGATCAAGAGGTCATCAACATAGAGAAATATGATCAACAAGGAGTCTAGGGTCCTCAACATGTATATTTTCAGATCTGATTTTCATCTGACAAAGCACTGAGAGAGCAAGCAGGCATCCATATTCACATACCATGATCTAGGTGCCTGCTTGAGGCCATATAGGGACTTCTTCAGTCAGCATACTAAGGATGAGTTCTGGATGAACCCCTATCGTTGCTCCATGTAAATTTCTTTTGAGACATCCCCATGAAGAAAAGTGTTATTCATGTCCATCTAGTAAACTTCCCACCCCCTGGCTACCACAATGGAAAGAACCAATTGAATGGAGTCCATATTTTCTACGCAAGAAAAGGTCTCATCATATACTATCCCATGAATCTGTTGAAAGCCTTTGGAAACCAGTCTTGCCTTATACTTTCTCACATGTTCATATGCTACCTTCTTGGTCCTGTAGACCCATCTGCATCTGAAAAGATTCTTGTTTGAAGGAAGTGAAACCATATCCCAAGTCTGGTTCTCGAGGAGAGAGTTATACTACCCCTGCATGGAAGCTTCCCAGAAGGGATTCCCTACAGCTTCTGCATAGGTCTATGGGTTTGAATCTAGATCCATATAGAAATGCATAGGCACCACTGGTTCAATAGTTGTGAGTGCATCAGGATGATCCTCAAACTGAGACCTTTTCCACCTCTTATATGTTGGATCCCCCATAAGATCTCATGTTGCCTATAGGGTGGTCTATTACCACTTGGGCATATGTGGTGACTCGGAATTTTCATGCTCATTATCTTCTGAATCAGATTCAAAGCTCAAATATGAACCATGATCTGAGTGAGTAGATTCGTCATCACTAATGTCTAGTTAAAGAAGCGGTATAGAGGTCTCTACATGTGGCTTCAATGGTTCATGCAAGGGATTTTCCTCAAACTGAACACTCTTCTCAATGATGAGCCTGTCAGTAGAGAGATAAAGAAACCTGTAACCCTTCACATCATATGGATATCCTACGAACATGCAAGTGATACTCTAGGGATATAATGATTTCCTCTTTTTAGAGGGTATGTGGGCCCATGCACGTAATCCAAATATTCAGAAGTGGGTGACTTCCAATTATTTGTCGCTAAATGCCTCAAATGGAGGCATGTCCTTAACAAATCTGTGAGTATATCCATTCTAAATTTTTTTGGAACAGTTAATTTCCTTGGCCCAAAGCTTGGGTAGTAGAGTTCTTGCATACAACATGCAATTGGCCATCTCCTTGAGGGATCTATTCTTCCTCTCATATACTTTGTTGTAGTTGTAGTTGCATACCTGCCTCTAAACAAATATGATGGAAATATTGGTTCACATATTCCCCCTCATTATATGTGCAAAGGATTTTGGTATTTATAACTAACCGAGTCTCTGCATATTCTTTGAATTCTTTGAGATGTTCAAAAACCTCAGACTTCTTCCTGAGAAAACACACCCAAGTGTATCGTCATAAATAATCAATAAATGTAAGCATGTACCTTGCTTTGTTGATATAAGAATGAGGAAAGGGTCCCATAATATCACTGTGCATGAGATATAAAAGAGAGGAGGCCCTCTAGGCCTTCCCTTTCTCAATCTTTCTCCTCGGGATGTTTACCAAGAATTCATCCTTGAAAAACTCCTTTGGAAAAATGTATGTCAGGAAAGTGAGTAACCATATCTTGTTTTCATAGTTGTTGCATGTATTTGAAGTTCAAATGGTTGAATCTCTCATGCCATAATCTACTAGTATCATCATCATGTGTCAGTAGTAAAGCAGAATCAGATTTAGCAATGAATTTATTGAAATTATACAAACGAGATTGGTGGTTTACCTCACCAACAACAATCGTGGAGTTATCATGAATATCATATATGGTTACGGAATCAGGTGTGAAATCCACCCTTTTTCCTGTACCAATATGTGTTATGTGAAAAATGGAGAGTCAATTCACAAAGAGTTTTGGAACATGCAAGATGTTCTCAAAACTTATGTGTGGGAATTCAACTCTCCCTTGGCCAATGACCTCAACTAGGGTATTATCTCCCATGAGGATGGAAGGACTCGTGCATGGAGAAATAGAAGGTAAAACATTCTCTCTTGCTTCCATATGGTGGGATGGGCATGAATTGGGATGGGCATGAATATAAGATTCATGCATCAAGAGAAGAGTTAATGGAAATTAGTTCAAGAGATTTACCTTGCTTGTCTTGATCTGTCTTGATATTCCATCTTCTTCTTGGTAGCTTCATAAATGTGATCCCTGAGGTTGTTCTTTTGAAGAATCTGCGCCATCTGATCAATTTGCTTCTTCATGCATGAGGACTTGGGATGATAATCATGGTTGCAGTAATTGTATTTGGTCTTCCCTTTCTTTCATTTTCCACCTTTAGATCACAAGGAATCATCGAAGGGTTTAGAGTACCCTTACTTATTTAGCTTTGCATGTGCATTTCCTTTACTTTTTTTATTGGTCTTCAGATTGGATGTGTTTCTACTCTCATGCAGGGAAAGTGCATGTGCATTGGGTCCCTTGATTATCCCCATTTTGATGATCTTATCTTGCTCACGCGTGAGGGATTCAATAAACTAATCCAATGTTGGAATTTTTTAGGATGCTCCTCAAGTGAATCTATTTGTATTAAATGATGATATGAATAATTTGGACCAAGTTTTGTTAATATAGAAAATATTATCTAAATGTGTTGAGTAGATTTGTCTATTCCACATCCCTTCAGATGAAGGAGGAGGGAATTTAACTTCGTAAAAAAGTCCTAAATGTTGTCAAAATTCCTCGGATCTAAGGAATTTATCTCGACCTCGAGCATGTGGCATCTATTTCATCCTGTTTTCCAAAGAGATACTCCAACTTTGTCCAAATCTCATCTATTGTGGTACACGATTCAATGTGAAAAAAAAGCTTGAGGGACATAGAGACACAGAGAAGGTGGTAAGCCTCATCCATGCAATTGAGATACCTATTCTTCTCGATAGAAGAGGTTGGATCAACCTCTGTAAACATGGTAATCCAGTACAAAACTCTACATCTAAGTTGATGCAGAATTTTTAGCTTCCACTCGAAGTAGTTATGAAGCGTGAGAAGAATTGTCGGTGAATAATCCATATTTTTTTACTACACCTCCCTTCTGTACCTTCAAATAAGATACTTGTGCACCTTTCTCTTAGCAACCTGTGGGATTTGATACCATGTAGAATTGTGGTGAAACTTGCATAGAGAATCTAGCTAACAAAAATTTGTATAAATCTTGCAAATTGAGAGAAGAGGAGAAGAGATGAGAGAAAAGAATCAAGAATTGTATTCACTAATGAGTAAAATGGTAAAATACACATGATATACTCTACATGGCTAAGTGAAGTTGTCATAGTAGTGATATATAGAGATCTAGACACTCAATGACAGAAACTAAAGTGATTTTCCACCTAGTACTAGTTAATTGATCCATGAAATCATCAATTAATTAAGTTACATATGTGGAAGTGAGAGAAACACATGCAATTCCTGGTGATAAAACCAAGGTTTTCATGCATGAGTGACTTCCACTAGTCTAACTGAGTGCAACTAAGTGTAACTGATTTTGAACTGAACAAGAGTACCCTATTTTGTATGGGAATATTCTATAGAGAGAATATTTTCATCTAAGGAAGCGTTCTCAACATTGGACTATCAACCTTAGGAAAATAATTACCTAGGTGAGTGTGTAATATCTCCAACAAATGGAAATTTCAAAGAAATGGAATAAATGATGGGAGGGATCGATTTGGAAATCAGGAATTAGGCCGATTTGCAAATCAGAAGGAGGGATGAAGAAAAATTCAAAAGAAAAATAAAGAAAGTGAAATAGTTTTAACTTGAATTTAAAAGAGGGACTCAAGACTCAAAATAAAAATTCAAATTGAAAGATCAAAGTTAAAGGGAAAAAATCAAGGTTCAAAACAAGAGTCAATAGAAAAAGGATCAAACCTAAACTTCCAAGAAAATCTCACTTGAAAATGAATAACCAGTAATCTCGATTTAGAAATCAAGATGATTTTGGGATTGGGGAAGAACTTC
>ML781124.1:326088-352072 GCA_009831015.1 Picea engelmannii | reverse complement strand
AAAATTCACTATTCCCGACCACTTTTTGGGGATTTTCAAAGGAGGAAAAGGGTCCCCTGATCGAAAAATTAGAAAAAATTGTTTACTCAACATTTTGTATAGTCATCAAGACATAAAAATTTGGTTTATTTAAATTTTTCCATCAGTGCACAATTTGGGAGATAGTCAGTTTGGCTAAAAATTCCAAGTCTAGAAAAAGGGGTGAAAAGGGCCAAAGTTGCCATTTCTAGATTGATGTAGTTTTTGTCTAGAGAATCAAGTTGAGAATATGAGAGTTTTTATGAATTCTGTATCATCATTTTTATCTATATATCATACAACGTTTCCCTATTTCTTGACATATTTACTTCTAAAAGTGACAAAAGATGGTGTCTAGGATTATTTGTACAAGAATGAAAAAGGTGCAAAAGAGGTAAATTAGCCATATTCAGATGACTATAAATTTCTTCTCAGAGATAATAATTGAGCAATAAAGTAGTCATTCTAAATCTCTTGGATGTAAGAATCCATTTATAAACCTATAAAATTGATCTCGATGGTAAGGTTTACAATCAACTCAGTAGAAGATGACTTGTGGCATTAAAGGGAAGAAAAATTTATGCATTATTTTCCAAAACTATATATATTTTGTCTAACAGAAAGTTGTTTGCATGCAGATTTATTTCATAAATTTAGAGTTAAAGGAAGGAAGTTTGGTTCCTATATGAAAACTGCAACCATGGAATATTCCCAAGGGTCCTACATTCATGAAGAGGAATTCATAGGGCTACATGTCAGCATGGGGAATGTTGAGACACAATCTAATGGAAGAAGAGGAAGGCATGATACTATAACTACGAGGATCATGTAGAGATAAGTGCATATCTACGGAGATGGTAATGAGAATATTATGAAGGCTCGGGAAGAGAAACTTTAGAGCTTGAACATGTTGCATAGGCAAGCCAATAAAGACTCTGGCATAAAGAAAGCAGCTAGTGCTAGACAAGTGAAAACATCCAAATCCCATAGAAGAAGGGATGAGCATGTGGATTGCAGGAATTCAAGGATCATGAGAAGGTGCCATAATTCCCCAGAGAAACCCACTAGGAGAGATCATGCAAGTTCAAGGCCAGGAAGAAGCCTAAGTGTGTCTCATGTCAGGAGACAAAGGAGAAGGATGGAGGGAGACATCGTGTAAGGTGAACTTGGGAAAATCAAGACACCTACTTTCAATGGCGATCATAGGAAGGGACAAGAGGCCAAGGTCTAGCTATTAGAAATGAAGAAATATTTCTAGTTGCATGATTATCCCTCTAGGGTAGAAACAATAATTGCAACCTACCACTTGCAAGGAAAGGAAACCGTGTAGCGGGATGAACTTAAGCAAGAAAAACACCTTGATCAGGGGAATATCTCATGGAGGCAATTCAAAGGAAATTTCCAAGAGAAATATTTTTCTAAGAATTACTATGAGAGGAAGATGAAAGAGTTCTTTGAACTCAAGTTGGGAAGCATCACAATGGATGAATATGAAAAAAGATTCTTTGAATTGTTGAAGTATGTGGACTTCATAAAGGATGAGAAGGTCAAAATCCAAAGGTTTCTAAGTTGGTTACCCTCTTTCTACAGTGAAAATATACAATATTGTAACCCCATAACTTTGCAGGAGACCACGAGGAGAGAAAAACATATTTATGAGCAGAGCAGAGGGAGGTTAATCTTCCAAAAAGTTTGGAATGAAAAGATGAAGGGTAAGAGAGAGTAAAGGAAGAAAGGCTTTAAGACACAATTTTTCAATAACAACTCCCAAGTAAATTAGAAAGGATAGTCAACCCAAAATGAGCACAAGACAATAGATTCATTTTGGAAAAGGCCAAGGAAACAACTTGTACAATGTTGGGGATGTGAGGGAAAACACTTATAAAGGGATTGCCCTCACAAAGGTGGAAGAATGAGGATTGTTCATAACATTCAGGAGGCTAAAATAATTGAAGATATGGGAGGAAGCATGCCAAGAATTTATGCAACCTTGGACAACAAGCAAGCAAAGTATCCATACCCCATGCTTGAAGTGGAAGGTAAGATTGATAACCAACCCATAGCCATTTTAATTGATTTTGTATCTATCCATAGTTTTTTTTTTTTTAATAAAAATGGAGTAGTTCCTGCTATATTAGATTATCTCAAAACTTTGACAAAATAAACAGAGTCATGGCAACAGTCACCAAAAATGCTACCGGTAACCGGAAACTAGCATAAGTGGGAGGCAACTAGCAGTTATACAGTAATACATTAAGAAAAGAGACATCTGTCCTGCCCGGAGGAAACCAGGACAGATGCCAGTGGTCTAGATAAACCTAAAACAATTACACAGTAAAATTAAAAACCTGGAAAACAGAAGAACCTAGGCACCCGGTGACGTGTCGCTTCCTCCAGTTTGCCAAGTCCCCGCCGGAATGGCAAAAGTCTGCGTGCACAGGGGGCACTTTCGCTGAGCTGGAGCCCCGAAGAACGCATCGAGGAGCAGAACCATGCGCTGGCCCATGAGGAGGGCCCTGTGTTCCAAGTCTGACATGTGGCTACGGAGCTCGAACACCAAGGCCAGGTGCTCGTCACTAAGGAGAGGACCATGCATTCCGCCACCCAAGCCACTAGGAGGAGCAGTCTTCAGTTCCACAGCTTCGCCAATGCCAACCGCAAGCTTGCTCTGCACCACTACTGTCTCTGCGTTCACAATATTCTCAGCACCTGTAGCTTGCAGGTCACCCGTCCATGGGATTTCTTCAACCATGCAGCCAGGGAGGTCGTCTTCCTTAGTCGGGATGCACTTGGTGCCCTACCTGCTGAAAGTCTCCATGGCGCACGGCAAGTCCCCAATCGACAGGTCCTCCTCCATGACGCAAATTGGAAACAGATCCGCGGTCTCGGTCTCCTTCTCTGCCCTATTGCAGCCAGCTCCCTGTTCAGCGATGGTGTTGAGCAACGCCCTCCTCTCAACCCGAGCCTTCTTCCTGAGAATGGAAGACGCCAAAGCCAGAGCACGTTCAAGTTCCTCCTCCCGGCGCCTCTGCGCTTTGTGTGCGTCCCAAGCTGAACCCCGTCGAGGCTTTCCTCGCTTCCTGACCATTGTACCCAAGCAAATGCCAATCAAATGCAGAGCTGAATTAGAAAAAATCCAGGTCGAGAGCGGCTGCGGGTGCTAGGCGCAGGCAAGCCGACTCTGGCGAGACACACAGAGAAGCCACCAGTCCTGGAAAATATTCTCAGAGTGTAGAGAGAAGGCGCTAAATAACCATGGCATAGCCGCACCAGGAGCCTTCCCTCGCTGCTCGGGCTCAAAAGAAAAAACATAACCAAACTGTCGAAGCTTCCGTCCATCCATATCCACGATGAATCTGTGTGCACAGGGGGGGTTAATGGTCGCGCAAGGGAGGAGTACCTCCGTCGCATGTCCTATGTTATGGCCATCCACCATTGTTAATGCGGATGTGTGGGTGGCGGCCATCAACCATTAAACCAGAGCTGAGTGCGAGTCCGGGTGTCACCTCCTCTATGCTACATGTCACCCCATCCGGGGCCTATCCATAGTTAGTTCAGTTAGCCACAGGGGATAAAAGGAAGATCAATGAGTTGGTTAAAGGTTACCCAATAGACATGAATGGACTTGGAACAAAGGTGTATGTGAACATTGTACCATCGGGTTCATATGATTGTCTAATTGTCATGAATTGGTTGGAAAAATACCATGTTGTCCTAGTATGTTACAACAAGAAAATAAATTATCTCTATGAGGGATGGCAACAGGGGAAGATTCAAGTCATTCCAAGATTTGCAATTGTTAGAGAAATTTCAGCCATGCAGTTGAAAAATAATTTCAGAAAAGGATGTCAAATTTTTGCAACCCATATGGAAGAGGTATCCAGAGAGAAAGTGGCAAGTATTGAAGAGCATCTAGTCTTGATGGATTTTGAAGATGTTTTTGGGGAAATACCAGGATTTCCACCAAAGAGAGACATTGATTTCTCTATTGATTTGATGCCAAGAGCTTCCCCAATGTCCAAGACACCTTACAAAATGGGCACACCAAAATTGAAAGAGTTGCAGATGACACTTGAAGAACTTTTGAAGAAAGGGTATATACGCCCAAGTGTGTCACTATGGGGATCCCTAGTTCTCTTTGTAAAGAGTAAGGATGGAATTGTAAGGTTGTGTATTCATTTCAAACAGTTGAATAAGGTCACAATAAATAAAAAAATATCATTTTCCAAGAATTGATGATATTTTTTATCAACTGAAGGATGCAAGGATCTTTTCCAAGATTGATTTGATATCAGGTTATCATCAAGTGAGGATAAAGGAAGAGGATATTAGAAAGACATCATTCAAGACAAGATATGGGAATTATGAATTTATAGTAGTGTCATTTGGGCTATCAAATGCCTCAACAAGATGGAGTGTTTAAGGAGTACCTAGACAAGTTTTTAATTGTTTTCTTATATTATATTATCATCTACTTAAACATAGAAAAGGAGCATGAACATCATTTGAGAATGGTGTTGCACGTTTTGAGAGAGCATAAATTGTATGCCAAACTAAGCGCATATTTTATCAAAAGAAGATTCACTATTTGGGGCATATTGTTTCAGTAGACGGGATAGCAGTTGAACTCGAGAAAATATATTCCATTAGGGGATGGTCAGTGCTAAGAAATGTGACATAGGTTAGTTCATTTATGGGTCTTGTTGGTTATTACCAAATATTCATAAAATGGTTTTCAAAGATTGCAAGCCCAATCACTTATTTGCAAAAGAAGGGAGTGAAATTTGAATGGACTCCCAAATGTGAAGAAAGTTTCACCAATTGAAAGATATATTGACAAGTGCTCCAATATTGAATATTGCATATTCAGATGATTTTTTTGTAGTGTGTAGGGATGCATGCAAGGAATGTCTTGGTGGATTCCTTAGTCAAAAGGATCACATGTTATGATATGAGTCCTGGAAATTAAAAGAACATGAAAGGAATTATGCTACACATGAATTGGAATTAGTAGCCATTGTACATGCATTAAAAACGTGGATACATTACCTCATGGGGAGAATATTTGAGCTAAGTAAAAACCACTCCGGTTCAAAGCATTTTTTCGACAAACAACATTAAATGTCAAACAAACTAGATGCCTAGAATTTCTAAGTGAATATGTCTTTGAAAATAAGCATATCAAAGGCAAGGAAAATCAAGTGGCTGACGTACTTAATAGAAGAGATCATAAAAGGCACATTTCATCCATTAGCATGTTCAACACAGATTTAAAAGACAAAATTTTAGAGGCTAGAAATTCATATCAACAATATCTAAAACCAAAAGAGACATTACAGCAAGGAAATTTACAGGAAAAAATTAATTATTATGAGTTGAAAGAGGATAGAATCCTCGTGTACAAAGGAAAAATGTATGTTCCAAATTTAGGAGAGTTGAAAAATACAGTGTTGAGTGAAATGCACAATGTGCCATATGTTGGGCACCCAGGATATCAGAAGACAATTGCAGTTGTAATAAACAAATACTTTTGGCCAAGAATGAAGAAATAAGTGGCCAATTACATAGTCAAATGTCTAGAATTCCAAAAAGTGAAGACAATTCATAGACATCCAACGGGGATGATACATCCATTTCCCATTCCTGAGTCGAAATGGGAATTGGTTACAATTGATTTCATTACAAAGTTTCCCAGGACAGTGAAGCAACATGATTCCATCACAGTGGTGGTGGATTAATTAACAAAAGTTTCAAATTTTATTCACGTAAAGACTACACACAAGGAAGAAAACATTGTAGAGATTTACATGAAGGAAGTTTCCAAGCTACATGGGGTGCCCAAGGCGATTGTTTTAGATAGAGATCCAAAATTCACATCAATTTTTTTTTAAAGTTTTGTTCAAAGGATTTGGAACAAATTTAAATCTCAGTACAACATATCATCCAGAGTCAGATGGGAAAATAGAGAGGACCAACAAAATAATTGAATATATGCTCAAAATGTATGTGATGGACCAACCATCAAAGTGGGAAGACTACATCCACTTAGTAGAGTTTGCTTACAATAATAGGTATCAAGCATCATTAAAAATGAGTCCATTTGAAGCGTTGTATAGTAGGAAGTGTAACACACCAGTGAGCTGGGATAACACAACAGATAGAGATATAATTGGGTCAAATTTGTTGTGAGAAATGGAAGAGCATATGGCAAAGATCAGGAAGAATTTAAAGGATGCCCAGGATAGGAAGAAAAGTTATGTAGACAAGAACATGAAGGAAGGTCCAGTTGCATACATGCTAGAATTTCCTGCATCCATGAGAGTGCATAATGTTTTCCATGTGTCATTATTAAATAAATGTGTGCCTAACCCTAACCACATAATTTATTGGATTGCGATCGAGGTGGAAAACAAAGGGGATTTCCGGGTGGAACCAGTACGCATCCTGGACCGAAAATTAAAAGTTCTTAGGAACAAATCCATGGGGATAGTAAAGGTTCAACGAACCTTCTACGGTCCTAAATATGCAACTTGGGAGCATGAGGAAACTATGCGATAGGAATACTTGTATTTTTTTGTCAATTTTGAAGAAAATAGAAACTAAAAATTCAAGATTCCATTTTTGGGCAGCTACATTTTCGGAACCACATCTCAAAATTCTTGGTCGCCTACATTGATATCCCTGATAAAAGAATGGTGTTTCCCAATGGACTGAATTCAATGAAGGGGGCACATTCCTTGGGTCGACAGGTTGAGAAGAATGAGAGAATATGGTTAGAATTGTTGTTTGGGAGTAAATAGATTGAAAATTTGTAATTTATGAATATTATGATGTAAATTTGTATATGTATTTTGGCATGGTGTTGTCCACCGAGGATGGTGCACAATTGTAGGGTAGGGGAGATGTAACATCCCCACTATAATCCCTAGTTTAATTAAATGCATAATTTAGATATGAATGTGGCTATGGCCAAGTAATGTAATATGTGAAATGTATTTTAGAATGTGATACTAGTTGTTGGGAATATGGACAGAGATGGGGGATGACTAATCCACAAGAGAGGGGGAGTGCCTAGGGAGTTTTTGAGAGGGGTCCAAAGGGGAAATGGTTTATGGTTATTAATCCAAACCCATATTTCTGAATTTTATTATCATTTGGGGAAGCCTTCTATTTATTTTTGAGTGTATGAGAGCTCGATCATCGAATACATGTCATAGGGTGGGTGTGAGATTCACATTCCATAGTTATTGGAAGAACGGGGATGAAGTACAATCAACATTGGGCAGAGTGAGCAATCAATTGTCTTTGGAAAATATAGGAAATTTGTATGGAGAAAATAGGTAGTTTTTCACTTTCGTTCTTGGAATGAACAGCAAGAGGAGAGCACTAGAACTAGACCAAGAAGGTTGGGTGAATTATGGAGCATGCTAGAGAATATTTGGAGAATTTTGGAGCTAGAAATTGAAGAGTCGGGTTGTCATGCCTGAAGAGTGAACTCTTGGGTGAGTTGCACTATAACAGTGGGTGTTTTCTATTGGTTGTTGGTATTTTTTACTAGCAGTGAGTTCCCAATAGAGAGATTTATCTGAACCATAGAGAACTTGATCAATGAATGGGAAACTTGATGGACTGAGAGAAGTGAAGGGGTACATTCCTTGGGTTGGGAAGTTCAAGAGGAAGAGAGCTCGAGGAAATTCAGAATAGTTGTAGGAGAATACCATTGGGTTGTGAGATATTAAGTTGTGAGTGGACTATGAGAGGCACCCTTCTTTTGTGGATTCCTATCCCCAACTCAGGGGTGACTTGTTGTTGATATTTGAAACAACAAGTCTATGGTTAGGCGGAACATCCTTCCCAAGTAGTTGGTTGCACAAACTTTCTTTTAAAAATAATTGTTTCTCTATTATCTGAGTTTTTTTATGAGTCTTATGGCTATGTATTTTACTCTATGAATGACAATGGTTTCATGTGCTATTATAGATGATTGGTTATCTATATTCATGTGGATTTATAATGTTGTAGATGCATTTAATTATGGAAATTAGAATCTTGTTGAAACAATGCATAATTTATAGCTGGTAAGCTACATGAAAAGAATTAGCAAGAAAAAAATTCCTTTTATGTGTATTTTGCGTAGTAATGCCCCTTAGTTAAGTTGGGGGACGTTACAATCTATAATATGGACGATATGAATATATATTAAAGGTGGTGAGGATGACATCATTTTTCCCTAGCTTTTTGAATGACTCAAATCAAAGATTAATTGAGGAGGTTCAAGAGATGAGTTACATGAATTTCTCCATAGTTTTCAAAAAGATAAAATCCCAAGCCCTAATGGTTGGTATATAGACTTTTTCTTGGGTTTCTTTTACTTTATAAAGGGGTATATTATAAGGTTTATTGAGGAATCTACGTCTTCTAGAAAGCTCCTAGTAACTTTTAATGCCACCTTCATTACACTCATTCTGAAATATGATAATCCTCTTTCATTTGAGGAATTCATACATTTCTCTTTGTGTAACAATATTTACGATATTATTGCAAATATTATTTCCAGGAGGGTAAAAAAATATTATATTTAAATTTGTCTCTGGGAAATAGTTTGGGTTTTTGGAAGGGATGAAGATCCATGAGGCCATTGGGGTGGCTCAAGAAGGACTCCACTCGATAAAATTTAGGAATCTTAGGGTTGTGGTGGTTAAAATAAAATTGTCCAAGTCATATGATAAGGTAAGTTGGCTATAATTTTGGTTGATGTTACTTCATATGGGGTTTTGTGTTTCTTATTTCAACTAGGCATTGAGATATCTTTCCTTTATCTCATTCTCAATCTTGGTCAATGGAATTGCTTCTTATTTTTTCTGACTTGGAAGGGGTCTAAGGCATGGGTCCCCATTATCCCATATTTTATTTCTATTGGTGGTTGAAGGGCTAAGTAGATATTTTACTGAGGAAAAAAGGAGTGGAGCCTTCCAAGGTGTAAAGGTTTGGGGATCTTTCTATATTTGTCATTTGCCTTTTGTTGATCACATTATATTTTCTTATGATGGGATGAAAATGGATGTTGAAAATATCAATGAGATTATTGATATTTATTGTAGGTCTATTGGGATGGTGATTAATGTCAATAAATCCTTCATCTCTTATATGAGGGTAGTTGATGCAAATAATGTTGATGATTGCAACTACGTGAGACATTCTCTAGGACACAAACCTGAGAGAGAGCCCCTGAGAGGGGTGTGTGGTTCCTATTTGAGATAGAGATGGAACGTAGAGATGACCTCCTCCTTATAGAGAGTTGAGAAGAACTCAATATGATTCTCCTGTGTAGCATGGTGAGAAAGGAGATCTGTAGAGTTGGATGTGCCTATGGTTGAGCACAAGGTGAACGTGTGAAATCCCAAAGTGTTGGGTGCATCGTCATGAGAACATAAATGAAGATGATGCATTAGCCTCCTCTGAGTAGAAGAGTTGATGAGAAACTCCAGATGAATCTCATGTGTAATGCAATGGGAAAGAAGATTTGTTGAGTGGATGTGCCCGTGGATGAGCATAGGTGAACATGATCCTAGTGGTTGAGCACTAGTGAAGAAGTGGTTCTTCTATGTAATGCAGTGAGCCAGAGATATGGACATCCCTATGGATGTGCCCCTAGTGGATGAGCACTAGTGGGTGTATAATATCCCTTGATATATTGTTCAAGAGTCAGACCTTCCTGTAACCTTAATTGTAATGTAAAGGGTATAGGTCAGCCCCACCTTAATGTGCTTAATAATTAATGTAAAAGATAATTAATCTAGTTAATATTAATTATATTGTGAGCTAGTGAGGTCGGTCTTGTTGTGCCAATAGAAACTTTTGTTGACAGATTCAGTCTAGTATAAGTAAAGGTAAATTCCCCATTGAGGAATGATATCTTTAGTGTGAGTTTGGAAATTTCAGCAAGTACATATACTTGGGAAAAGTGCACACCTCTCTTGGGCGCTAGTCTTCTAGGGTTTGCAAGAATTCTCTTGTGTGCTAGGTTTTCTTGGTGGTGAAGGTCTTTCTCTTAAATAATATAGCAAAGGATTTGGTTGGGTTTTCTTCCCTTGTTGAGAAGGGTTTCCCAGGATACTTCTTATGTTCTTGTGCATGGTGTTTTTTCTTGTGATCTTGGTTGCTGCAAAATGATTGGTTATGGTTAAGTTAAATGCTAAAATGGAATGAAATTCATGCTTAACCTTGTCTATTGAAAAATCAACATGGTTTCAGAGAATATTTCTTGAATAACCCATTTCATAGACAACTTTCATCCATCCTCTCCCTCTTTTGCAGAAACTGTATGACCCTCCTAGGGTTCCCAGAAAATTTGTATGACCTGCTCTTCTTGAGGTTTTCAGCACTTGGATATTGGAATTTGGGGATAAAAATGGCATAGGAGTGTACGGCCTCCTTCATCACACCTCCAACAAGATTCATATCAAAATTCTGAGCATTTTGAAAATTTGGCCCTAGGGTTTCGCTAATTTCTATAGAAATTTCAATATTAGGATTTTTGCAACTCATTGAAGGAGCTCTTCAGCTCACTGATTTTCTCCTATCTTTCAAAGGATTATTTTTGGCAGTCATAAGTCCAACAAAACCTAAAAGTGGTAACCTAGTCTATCAGTTAGGTTTTCTAGCCCAGTTGATAAAGGGTTGTGAAGAATCTAAAATTATGATGAACAAAACTATGATGGAAGATAAACTTGATGGATCAAGCAACTTCAAGTTCCTGGAAGAAAAGACTTCAAAGGAAGACTTATTTTGGGTGATACAAAAATGTGTCACTGTGACATACCTCCTTCATGAAGATGTCAAAGGACAGAGATCATCCATGTGCCATTGGATAAATCATATCAACACCCTCAAGTATGCACTTGTATATATATTATTTGTATCATTGTCATGAGAGTAATTGCAGGATGAAGGAACCTTTTGCTGAAGTCTTGGATCCAGAGGGATCTCAATGAATTCAGAGGAACAATGCACTGGAAGTGAAGACTCCATGTTTGATTTTTGTAATTTTCATTCCTCTAACTTATATTTCTAAAGTTTTCTATATTACAAGTAGGTGTTGTAGCTGTGAAAACAATCCTTAAATTGTTTTGATTCTAGAGATGTACTAATTATTCTCCTTTAATAGATATTATTGTTTTGGTTCCTCTTGTTTTTTTGTTCTAGACAGGTTAAGAATAAAGGAAGATGTGTATCCTTCATAGGGAGTCACTTGACTCAGAGGGAGTCAAAAATATTTGAGAAAGAGGAAGAATAGAACCATCCTTGAGACAACCAATGAAATAATGCATGATCAAAATATTTCTATGATTCCACGAGTAGAAGCATGCATGACACAGTATATGTTCAAAACAAGAGACTTCACCAGACTTTGAAAAACATAACTCCCAAACCTTCACGAGAGTGAAGCCTAAGATTGAACACTTTAGGATATTTGGGTGCCTAGTGTATTTGCATGTACCCAAAGAGAATAAGTCCAAGATAAAACCTTCAGGGAGAAAGGATACATTTATGGGATAAACAGTGAATCATCGAAGACATTCCAGATCTACATCCCTGGTCAGAGAAATATTGAGACAAGAAGATATGTTGTCCTTGAAGAAGAGATAGCCTTTCAAAAATCCAAAGAATATCAGATGGATATTGATAGTGAGACAATACCTTCTCCCTCTTCAACATTTCATAGGGAGACAGACAATATTCCAAATGATCTAGTTTCTCCAGTTGATATGTCCAAGAGATATTGTTGTAGGGCATAAAAGAACTTCCTAGGCTCATTCTGCAGGAGGCAGAGGAACATACAAACCCCTCAAGGCACTTCCTAAGAAAGAAAAAGAGATTTTTGAGCTATCCTTCAGTCATGATCCACTTCATTGATTTTGAGCCTCGTCTTAGACAAGCAACAGGAGAAAAGGTATGGCAAGATGCCATAACAAAAGAATACTAGTATATCTTAAAAGAATGATGTTCAAGATATTGTTCAGAGACCAGAAGGGAATTTTGTAGTAACTTCCAAGTAAATCTATAAGATCAAACATGCAACTGATGGAAGTGTCGATAAATATAAAGTGATATCTATAGCCAAAGGATTCTCACAAACAGAGGGAGTTTTCTATGATGAGACACTTGATCCAGTAAGCCCGATACACTTCCACCTGCACTACCATCCATGAATTGGAAACTATATCAGATGGATGGATTCTTGATGAGTTTGGGTTTCAGCAAGAGTATTGTTGATCCAAACCTATATTATTACAGTGTTGGTGACGAGAGCCTAATTTTGATGAATTATTCAGAAAGCCTTTTTGTTGGATACAAGTAAGTTGTTAGGGTCCTAACCCGCTTGGGCAATGCGGTGATGAATAAAATTATGGGTTCTTCCACTATCAACCAGAATGATGACCTTCCAATTCTTGATGTAACCAATTAACTTGAGGGTTTGGGGGGCGGAGAAGCCAGTGAGAGCATTGAGGGAAATGATCGGTTCCACTTCGGGAGGGTCTGAGGGAGGGGTGATGTTAGTGATTTCAGATGACTCAGGCACAAGGGGAGTTTCAACATCCTCTTCCGAAATATCCTCAGAGATGGCCATAAAAAGCTTTTTTTCCTTACACTTGTGGCCTGGGAAATATTTTTCATCATAATTATAACAAAGGCCTTTAAGTTGGAGTTCAGCCATTTCAGCCCTGGTCAATTTTTGGATCTTTAATGGGGCAGAGGGAGTAGTGGGATTTACAGTTTTAGGGCGAGGGATAAAGGAGGGTTTACGGTTTTGAGAGGATACAACATGTTGTGATTCTTTATCTTTTTTAGTAGCCTCCACCCAACTCGTAGGTCGAGCCATGAGGACATGGGCCCAAATCTCCTCCTTGAGGCCACTGATAAAACACTCTCGAAAGAAAGCATTAGGCATGCTCTCTGTTCGAAAAGCCAGGTGCTCAAAGGCAGCTATGAAGTCTTCTACTGTTCCTGATTGTTTCAACTTTGTCAAATGGCCCAAATGGTTGGTGTCAGTGTCAAAGCGTTCATAAAGCTCAGTCACAAATTGGGTCCAAGCAATATACCCTTGACAGGAAGTTTTTCTCCATTGCCACCATTGCCAACGTTCTTGATCTAGATGGAGAACACCATACTGGAGTTTGGCCAAGTCATCTGTAATGTCGTATAAAGAGAAATAATGTTCCATTTGGGTTACCCAACCAGTGGGGTCCGAGCCATCAAATTTGGTCACATCCACCCGTGGAAGGTGTAGGTCACATTGAAAGTGATGGGGCTGAAAGGTATGGGAATGGGAGGAATGTTCACCTTCAGTATTTGGAGGTGCATCAGAGAAAGGGTCATCTGTAGGAATCTTTAGTTTCGTGCAGAGTGATGCAAAGACAGATTAAAGCCGGGTGGTTAGTTCTTGTTTGACTTCCTCCATTGAGGACTGTATGGTTGTATTGATGGATGAATCGATGGAGGCAACAGTAGCACTAAGTTGTTTCACTTCTTTTTGGGTCTCGAGGAAACCAGATTGTAAGGTGTTGAAGCAATCTTCTAGGTCTTGGCTACGGGTATGGGCCATGAGGATGGGTGAACTGAAAAGGGGCGGGCAGGGTCAAAAATTTTGCCGAAAAATGATATGGATGAATGTGATAAGGGCAAAGAGATGAATCCAATGGAATAGGTCTCAAGTAATGGTGAAAAAATTTCCAGACTTTTTTTTTTACACCTGCGGAGTTATACTCTGGTCTGAAGAATACTGTAGCGATGAAATCCCCAAATGCTTAACCAGAAATAAATGTGTATTTACTTGGCAACCCGAACACAGTTGCACATAAATAGATCTTGTTTGTTTTAATTTGTTTATGTTTCTTTCCCCCAAAGGTTAGGTATTCAAGGGTTCTACAGACAAGGGTTTGCCTTGTGCTATAGCTCTCTGATATACGTGTGGGGTCCAATAGTAGTACTCAGCCCAATATCTCAAGGAACTAAATAAGGAGGATAGACCATACCCTTAGTCGTACTGCCCGACTACCCAGGTACTAGAGAGTATCTTCCCGAGTGTTGTTCTCGGTGGCACTATAGCAATTAGGCGGCCGATCAGTTTATCTAAAGAGGGCTTCAGGAAATTTAGGTCGATCCGTACACAGGTGTTGTCTGATGCGCTACCACTCGAAGGGGTACCAACAGGGGTTACAAGGGTGGCCAACAGATGTGCGCTTAAGAACCACTTGTATTTCCTGCATGTATGAATCCCTCAACCGTGGGTTTATGCGTGTAACGACAGATCTTTCTGGCTTAAAGACGTCAGAATACGTCTCTACCCTGAAAAATAAAAATTCCCACAATTTCTGCAAAGGAAAGTGCTCTGATACCACTTGTAATATACCGGATATAAAAAAATTTGTAGAACAGAAATAAAATGCTAGAAATGGAAGAATAACAGTAATATAACCAGCGTAATCTCCACAATAACACATAAATGATATAAGAACAACAATAGAAATAACACTTTGATTCAGAAAGCAATGTTCACGGGCCTCTTCGAGGGGGCAACCTCCAGTCAAGCAACTCTCTGTTACAATAATCTCCAAGCTAGGGTTTTCATACCCTCGACCCTTATTTATACTAAATATGTCTATCAAGAGAAGCATCTAGAGGAAGATCATTCTAGAAGCGTAAGCTTCTATTAGGTCTTCTTACATCCGCCTTATTCTATTTTATTGAAAGGCCTTATTAATATTGACCTTTATTACATCTGAATATATTGATCTACCTATGTGCGGGTTAGGACCCTAGCATAAGCTTTGAATTTTGATTTTGAGATGAAGGATATGAGTATGCTGCACTACTTCTTGGGACAATAAGTATGACAGAGGACCGATGAGATTTTCTTGAGTCAAGGAAAATATACAGTGAGAATATTAAATAATTTCAGTATGACAGAAGGCAAATCCACAGTGATGGATTTGAAGAAAATGAATGATGATGATTCAGATGAGATTGATCCATAGTTGATTGGATCACTGATGTATCTGTTTACCACCAGACTTGATTCATGATATGCAGTGAATGTACTTAGTCATTCCATGATTCAGTCGAGATAGACTCACTAGACATCAGCAAAACATGTATTGAGATATCTACGAAGCACAATTAGATATGCCCTATGATATGTCTCTAGTGTAGACTTGAGTTTGCAGGGATATGCAGAATGGATAGAAAGTACAGTGGACCGGAAGATCACATCCGATTGTTGTTTTATCGTGAATTTTTCCATCATTTCCTGGTGCACCAGGAAACAAAGACTTGTTCCCTTGAGTACCACAGAAGCAAAGTATGTAGCATCGAGTGTGCAAAGAAATATAACTTCACAAGCTTCTGATATATTTACTTGATCATGAGATGGATCATATGATAATAACCAAAGCTATGTATAAATCTCTTTGAGAACCCAGTGTTTCATGATAATATCGAAACATGTTGAGATAAAATATCATTATATCATAGAAATGATGCAGAGGAAAATAGTACACTTGCAGTACCTTCCTACACATGAGCCGATTGCAGACATATTCACCAAATTAGCTTAGTGAAGGATACCTCCCTATTCGAGAGGGAGTGTTGATAACTACAACCAAGAACCAAGTTAAAAATACATCCGTTTGAGACTTGGAATGATGAAGAATTCCTCCCTAGATGAGAGGGAGTGTTGATGATTGTTGTGCTACTTATATGTCTAATATAATGCACTCATTAATTATCAATCTGGGATTCGTAATCAACAGAGTTACAAGACACCAGTAAGAAAGGTAATTCCTAATGTCACGAGTATAGAATCAAACTAGATTATGTATGCTAGAAACAAATCAAGGAAGCAAACTACAGTGCACTTTGGTTGTGTTTCAAAGAGAGGCTATCTATTCCATTATGGCACATGCAAGTATGAGATGGAATTGGTTTGATAGATCAACTCTGATGTTTGAACCAGAAAACTAATTATGCAATCCACACTCTCTGAAAGGAAATCACACATCAATCAGCATAGCATAGGTAGTTCAACAATCAATATGTTGGTTCTGCTGTGGTTCACAATGAACTTCACTAGTTATTCTCCAAGTAGTTTTGACTATTGCTGCCAACAGCTATGATCACTCAAGGAAATCAAATTCATGAGAACAGAAAATAGAGCATATGAAAAGATATTTCAATTAAAGATCTAAGCAATTGTAAAATGGAAATCTTAATCTAAGCTACACTGCTATCATCTAATAGAGTTAAATCTTTAGCTAATTCACTGTCTATACTACTGAAAACAAACACTAATGATAATCTACTAAGAGGCTGACCTTTGTTGGGCGGTGGGCCCTTGCCGCTTCAACAGGTTAGCTGCTGAAGTCTACAGGAAGCTTGCTTTTAAGACAAACATTACTCACACTCACACTTCAAAACATAAAATCAAAACTCTCTTTTAACAACTCAACTCATTCTTAATCATAGATAATCAAAATATGGAGATAAAATGACATTCCATTAATCTTCACTCAGAAATGTGTTATGTACTATCATACACTGCTTACATATTGATTATACGCTAACTCTCCTACTCTCTACCATACTTTCCATGACAATTTAATAGTCTGCATCGTGAAACACAAGGAGGCGAAGTGATTTGCAAATCATTCAGTTGTTTAAGTTTAATCATTCGGTTACAACTTTAGCTTCATCCTCATGACACGAAGTGCATGAGGATGAGGCAATCAACAAACTGTTCTTATCATAACCTTGCTAAACGAATATACATCCACCAATTGACTTAGGCGAGATATGGCACTTAGCTTAGTGAATTAGGCTCCTCCATATCAGTACTGGATCGTAACAGGAAGATGGTACCGGATCACGACAAGGCGCAAAAGGTGGTACCAGATCATGATAGAGCGTGGTCGTTGGTACCGGATCCTAACAGAGTGTGGCCATTGGTACCGGATCTTAACAGAGCGTGTTCGTTGGTACCGGATCACCACAGAGCATGTTTGTTGGTACCAGATCAGACAACAACGTGTTTGTTGGTACCTGCGCAATTGGTGCGCAGGTACCAGATCATGACAGAGCTGGTATAGGAATGCTAGACATCTAGAGGTCAAAGATTCACATATGAAAAATCGAGCATTAGTACATGAAATATTTAATTCCTTAACTCAATAAACCACAAAATATATGAATTAACCATACTTTACCTTATGACCTTAATACTGGCAATTGGTAGCGTTCTTGTCATTCACTCAAGCTTTAGGTAGGTCCAAAAAGGTATAGGTGAAGAGTAAAATAGGGTAATGAGAATGTCAATTTCAGGTCTCAACATTCCCCCATGCCAAAATCATTGCATGTCCTCATGCAACTGAAAACAAAACCCAAAATTTTCAAAACTTGAGACTGTGTTCTTTACTTGGGTGGATCAATGATATTGATAGTTGAAGCCTCTTCTCTTAGCTCCCTTTTGATGACCCTAACATATTGTAGAACTCTTAATACCTTCTTGAGCTTGTTGGTGGTCTCCTCATGGTTGTCTTGAATTTGTTGGCTGGTTGCTTTTAACTGCTCATTTTCCTTTTTGATATATCTATCCAAGAGTTGATATTTTTTTACTCCCTGTTGGAGATCCTGATTTTTTTTTTGTATGTCCCCAATCTTTTTCTTCATTTGTTCTCTTGTCAAGTTCTTTGTTGATTCTACCATTGTTGGTTGGGTGCACTCCCTTTCCTCGACTTCCTCCCTCATCCCACATAGAGTAATAGTGGCTTGCTCTTCGGTCAGATTAGGGATGTCATCTTGGATTGGTAAATACTCATAAGGGGAGGTAAGGTCGATTGGGTCTTCCTGTGTATGAGGACTAACTATTTATTTTTCCTTCTTTGCCATGCTCCTCGTAGTTCTTTTACAAGGATGTACTGTATCAGGAATGCTCACAGGCTTCCTTTTCTTCTTCTCTAATTGTGAAATGGTGACAGGGGGTTGTGCCACAGACTTTTTACTTTTAGTTTCTGAGCTAGTCTTCCTTTTCTTCATCATTTTATGATGGTCCTCTTTCTCAACTGCAACCGTGGAAGTCTCCTCAACTAATTTGTTTTTACCTTTTAATTTAGAGCTTTTAGAAGTCTTGTTGACTGTGGAGGAGGACCCTGCCTTTTCATGTTGGCTCACTGCCCTAGATGATGGTGGAGTTGTTTTATCCTTCTTGCTCTTTTTCTCTTGGGGTTCCTTACTTTTCTTTGGACCATGTTGGTTTTCCTCCACATATTTGTTTTCTGTGGGAAGGTGTTGTGTGATAAGGGTTTTCCAACTAATCCTATGTTTCCTAAGCTCATGAAAAACTAGCATTTTAATGAAACCTTGATGGTAGATGCTAGTCTTTTCTATTTTGGAGATGGATTTAACACCCCTTACCATTTTATTCAAACTCATCCATAGAAAATAGGGAAAATTGATTTTAGGGCCTCCTTCAAAATGCAATAAGAGCCTAAGGTGATAAATGAAAGTCATGACATACCTGCCTTCACAGGTGAAAAATCATTGAAGACTGGTAATCATTGGATGGTATTCTTCTTTGATGTAGTTTCTAGGGATCCCTTTCTTCCAGTTGAGATGCTGATGATCTGCCTTCAAGAATTGTTGGCACATCTCTTTGTTAATTCCCACACCTTTGAAGTATTTAGCTCCTCTGCTAGGCAGTCCTGTAACCTCCCTTGCGGTTGCTTCATTAATTATCAGTTGTAGATTGCCTATACGTGTCGTCTCTCCATCATAACCTTGTATAAATTCCTGAGATATCTTCTCGTTCCAGCCTGTAAATTTTTCCAGAAATGGTATCCACCCTAATCTGGCATATTTTTCTTGGCATAATTGGTATTCCTCAGTTTCCCTATAAATTTGGAAAACCGGTTCGTGTCTCGTAACAACCATCGTTATAAGTTGGGAACATGATTGGGCTTTAGCACAAGGGTTTAGTGAATTGATGGAGGGTTTGGTATCGGAAAGGAGCAGGCTCGGAACTGGAGAGAAGCTCACGACAGGGGGAAGTATGGTGATGGTGTTGCGAATGGTAAGTTTAAGTGAGGGTGCTTGCAAGGAAAATTATGACCAAATGAAGCTTATCTGGATGGCTTCGCCACCAGATAAGCTATTTAATTTCTACCCATTACTGTGATGATGAGGATAAGACATCGGGTGTTCAAGGCATCATTTTGAGATAGGTGATTGGACGTTCGGGTGGTGAAAGTAATGTTGGATCGTGGTTCATGGTATAAGATAGGTTCGTGAATTTGCTTGAGGACGAAATATATTCGTGGGTTATCATTGCTATGCATGATTCATATTTTGATATGATTTTTGCCTTTAACCATGTTCAAGAGCTATGAGAGGGTTAATTAGGTTTAGGCATATGGGTATGAGGGATAGGCGCATGGGTTTAATACTAAGGTCGTAGGATCTAGTATATCTTTTCATATTTATTGTAGTTGTATGAGCATAGGAAAATAAATACCATGTTACCTTTGCTTTCACCTTTGTATGATCGATGCCCATAGTATGTGTGACTGCTTGTAAATTGTCAAAATTCATCCTTTTAGACTAAAGCTTCTTGAAAACTTGGTACGGGAATGTCTTGTACTTCTTTTATTCTGTTCTTATCATCTTTGTATTTGTTTCTGCAGGTGGATTATATGAGTTTGGAAAAGAGTTCTGAAGGGGCTCTTTGACCTCCCCCCATGCTGAAGATATTGTATCTCTGTAGGCAAGAAGATTCAATCAATTTATATCATAATGGAGAAAGATGATAAGAGCAAAAGAAACCAATCAAATGATAGAAGTACATCGTATCACTTATCATATGATCTCAAAAAATTAAATTGCCCTGCTTTTAATGGATTATTGACAGAGGTAGAATTCAACAGTGAAACAGGGGAATATATATGTTTGCATCTCATGCCAAAAATGAAATTGCCCTTCTTTTAATGGAGTATAGACAGAGGTAGCATTCAGCAGTGAAATAGGGGAATATATATGTTTTCCAGAAGAACAGATCCCACCTAACTTGCTTCAAAGATTTACTATCATTGGTTGTTATAGATAAATTTCACAATATGAGTAGATTAGGCTCCCTAGTTAGGGCTCCATTCTTAAGAAGTTTTCTTCCTACATAGTGTAGGATTTAGATGTCAGACCGGTAAGTTGACTTAGGCTGATTCTCAAATGGACATTCGCTTGGAGAATTATATTGCTAATTCATCTGGGATTTTGTATCTCATGAAAGCCAATAATGACTTTTTGTTTTAGATGGCAAAAAGTGGATTTTTCAATCAAACAAGTATAGATGAGACATGTTTCAACCAGAACCCACTGCCAGCAAGCCTGTTCAGTACTCCAGTGGGGTATTTGTGATAATTAGTGAGAGGTGCCTTCCCCAGGCAGAATGCCCCATTGCCAACATGCATGTTCAGTACCCTGATGGGTTTGCCTAGTCATACCACAAACCGGTACCCGTTGCCAGCAGATATGTTCAGTATCTCGGTGGGTTAGTCTCTTAAACACTTTTTCCATCAGAGGCTTCTTGTCCATAGTCACCCATTTTGGTTTGTATTAAAGAGTGCTTTGCACGGTGACAGGGGAGGCTCGTCTAAAAACCTTTTTACAGGGTGGGATGGTATTGGGTTGGAAGGCATGTACTCTTCTTTTGTATGTCTTTTAAAGATTTGTCTGAAGGAAAAATAAACTTTCATGCACATTATTTCTTTAGAGTGATCCAGATGTATAATTTTGTCTGAAGTTGTCCATAAGAGAATGACCTAAAGTTTCCTTGAGGTACTGGTACATCCTTTGCCATAAAAGTTTTGGTAGTGTGCCCATGGTAGAGAGTGTTCATATACTCATATGTTACTCTTTAATAAGATAATCCAATGAATACTATTGAAATCTGGTTAGGGTGAGATAGTTTCTTATAGGCTAATATATTTTTTTCCTTTAAATCATGTTGAAATGTTGGGTAAAGGCAACTTCTAGTCTTTAAAGTGGATTATGGTTCTTTGAACAATCATAGGTAAAGATTGTGTCCCTCTTTTTAGTTTGTTTTTAAGCAACAGAACCAAAAGAAATTAAAGTTCTTCTCAGCAACAGAACCAAAAGAAATTGAAATACTTCTCAACAACAGAACCAAAAGAAATTAAAATACTTCCCTTTTAGTTGTCAACAAAAGGGATGCCATTTGATAGTGATTTTGGCTTCGTGGTTCCATCTTAAGTGGTTGTTGCATGGATTCATACTTCAGATTAATTGACATAAGATTTTAAAATATGCTTTGTCAATATGTCTTGATAGTACTATAGAAGGAGAGACTCTGGTACCGAACTGGTACTGGACTGGTACTGGACCAGAACAGGATTTCTGGTACCAAAACAGAACAGAGTATTGTTGATGCCTACAATTGATATTTACCAAATTCATGAAGGATCAAATAGATTATTAAAAATTTGCTTACGAAAGAAAAGAAAATTTGTGAAAGTAAAACAAAAGGAGGTAAAGGTATTTTGTTACCTTTAGCTTATTAACAAAATTCGATCCACACCTATGTAAAAAAAGTTTCAAATAAACCAATCAATCAATGTGGGTCAGTAGGAGGATCTCCTTCCTTACTGATCATCTGCATGTCTGAATTATTTAGTATACGAGTCAGAAATTCTTCTTTTGACAGAGGTTTGTTGTAAATTTGCAACCGATGACCATTCACAAGTAGTGGTGTCTGTTGTTCATCAATTGTCTTTATCCTGATTGAACCATTATCGTAGATAGTGTCAATTTCGTAAGGTCCCATCCAATGGGTGGTTAGCTTACCTTTGAAGTTCTTGAATCTGATGTCATACAATAGGGCCCAATCTCCTTGTTGAAAATTTTTCTTTTTGAGATACTTGTCGTGCCATTTTGTTCTCTATTCTTGAATGAGGGTATTCCTTTGAAGTGCTTCCTGCCTAGTTTCATCCAACTCATTAAGCTACAAGAGTCTTTGTTGTTGGGCTTCATCCAATTTCATGCCAACTTGTATTGCAGTCCTGAAGGTTTTGATATGAAATTCTATGGGGAGAAGCACCTGCTTCCCATACACTAACTCATAGGGTGTATGTCCCATTGTATTCCTCCAGGTGATTCTATAAGCCCATAAGGCTTCTAATAATCTGTCAGCCCAATCCTTATGGTGCAGCTGTACTGTTTTGGTAAGAATGGACTCAATAACTTTGTTGGTGGATTCTACTTGTCCATTTGCTTGTGGATTATAGGGTGTAGATTTCCTGTGTTTGATTTGGTATTGTTATGTAACAGCTTTGACTAGATGAGAGGTAAATTGGTTTCCCTGATCAGTCACAATTTCTCGTGGTACACCAAATCTAGTAAAGATATCATTAAAAAGGAAATCTACCACTAATTGTTCACTGGCAGCCGGTAAAGCCTTTTCTTCAGCCCATTTAGTCACATAGTCAGTGCATACAAGTATATACTTTTTATTTTTAGATGCAGGGTTAATGGGCCCTACAAAATCTAATGCCCATTTATCGAATGGTTCAATGACTACTTGGGCTTGAAGTGGAATTTGGTCTCGTACAGTAGGCTTGCCCATTCATTGACATTCATCACAATTGGATACATAGGTTTTAGCATCTCTGAAAATATGAGGCCAGTAGTAACCTGATTGCAGAACTTTGTAAGCAGTCCTTTTGTCTGCGAAGTGTCGTCCACAAGGGCCATCATGGCAAGCTTGTAAAATATCATGAATTTCATCTTCCCTTGCACATCTTCTAATCACCAAATATAGTCCTGTTTTTTAGAGGCAATCATCGTGCCACATGTAATTTTCACTTAGTTGAATTACCTTCTGTTTTTCTCTAGGAGACAATTTTTGAGGCATCTTCCCTGTCACAAGATAGTTAGCAACATCTGCATACCACGGAGTGAATGTAGAAATAGAAAATAAATTTTCATCAGGAAAGGTATCTTCTACTGGTGCATTATCTCCCAGATGAATCATTCTAGATAAGAAATCAGCAACAAGATTATCTTTACCAGGTCTATCAATAATATTGATATTAAACTCTTGTAATAATAAAAGCCATCTTGTAACTCTAGGATTTTTTACAGGTTTGTTCATTAAGAATTAGATGGTTGAATGATCAATGTGTACAAAATCTTGATATCCTATAATATAGTGTCTAAATTTATTGATAGCATGGACTACAGCTAGCAATTCCTTTTCTGTGACCGTATAATTAACTTTAGCTGGAGACAGATTTTTACTGACGAAGTAAATAGCATAGGGCATTTGATTTTCTCTTTGTCCAAGGACTGCCCCAAGGGCTGTGTCTGAAGCATCGATACAAATATGAAAAGGAAGGGACCAATTTGGTCCTCTTAATACAGGGGTAGTTGACAATTTTTGTTTTAGAATTTCAAAAGATATTTGGCATTCATCATCCCACTTAAATTCATCTTCTTTGGATAATAATTTAAATAAAGGGGTAGCTAGGCTTGTAAAATTTGGAATGAATCTTCTATAGTAGCCAGCATGTCCTAAAAATTTGTGGAGTTCCTTTTGTGAGGAAGGTATTCTGATTTGTGTGATGATATAAATCTTTGTCGGATCAACTCTCAAGCCAGAACGGGAAATGTGATGTCCCAAAAAAATACCTTCAGTGAGCATCATTTTTTATTTTTCATTACTTAAGGAAAGGTTAGTTTCCTTACACCTAATCAAGACTTTTTCTAAACTAGCCAATGCTTCCTGGAAGTCTTGTCCATGGACTGTAAATTCATCCATGTAGAATTCCACACAATCATTGGTCAAGTCAGAGAAAATGGCTAGGATAGCTCTTTGAAAAGTGGTTAGGGCATTGCAAAGTCCGAAAGGGAGAACCCTATAAGCATGTGTGCCCCAAGGGCAGGTGAAAGTGGTATTTTCCTGGTCTTCGGGTGCTATTTGTATTTGGTTGTAACCACTAAACCCATCCAAGAACAAAAAATACTTCTTTCCGGACAGGGTATCCAGCACCTAATCAATAAATGGTAAGGGAAAGTAATCCCTATGGGTGGCTTTGTTTAACTCCCATAAGTCTACACATATCCTCCACTTACCATTTTTCTTGGAAACTATGACAAGTGGAGATACCCATTGACTATCTGAAATGGGGTATATGAGATTGGCTCAGAGGAGTTTTTGCAATTCCTCTTTTACAATATATTTAAGGGTTGGATTCATCCTTCGCTGAGGTTGTATGACTGGTCTGATTTGGTAATTAGTGTAGATATGATGTGTGCATGTGTTAGGGTGAATGCCTTTCATGTCTGCATAATCCCATGAAAAGGCATCAAATTGTCTTTGGATCATTTCAATCACTTGTATCTTTTGTTCTGGTTCCAAACTAGAGTTGATATACAAGGGTTTTCCTGGGCTGATCTCAACAAGTTCAGTAGTTTCTTCCTTATCTGAGGGGGCTGGTGATAAAGTGTATAATTGAGTGATATCAAGGTGCCAAGTTTGTTGAAATGCAGAACTAAAAGTATGTGACAATTATGCAAAAGACCTTGGGTATTCAATGCAATTTGTGTCAGCCAAAAATAAGCTTAAGAATTGTTCATCTGATTGTTCTTGTATTCCTCTTACTTGTTCAAGTGTTAATAGAGGTCTGATGCAATCTTCCTCTCCATAAGGGTTTTCTAACCAAATAGGTATTTCTTGTGTCGGTTGGGTAGGAGGGAAGAGAACAAGTTTTTGGCTATGTGTGCCATTGGATATAGTCATCTCACCAGACCGATAGCTGATAAAGGCATCTGCTGTGGCCAGCCAAGGGTGGCCAAGAACCACAGGGTGTCCTGGTTTGGAGGATGATTTAGAATAGATGACTAAGAAGTCTACATGATATTCCCAAGAATCTAGGGTGACTGTGACATCATCTAGACTTCCTGCAGGGCTAATGACTGACTTATCTGCCAACTCAATCATGGTTTGGGTTGGTCTTAGTTGATTGATTTGGAGCTTCTGCATAGTGTCAAAAGGAATTACATTAATAGCTGCACCCAAACCAATGAGTGTGTTTGGTAGAGAAATGCCATTAATTTCAATAGTGACAACTGGGTTTCCAGAATCATTATATTTGTATGGCATTTCATAAATGAATTCAGATAATTGTCCCACTACCTGAACAAGAGGAGGTTCCTTCTTCTTCCTTCCTGGTTTCTTAATGCAAAGATCCCTTATAATTTTGGCGTAAATAGGGATATCCTTAATGGCTTGTAGCAGAGGTATTTTTATGCACACATTTTGTAATCCATCTTCTATATCTCTGTGAAAGGGTGGTTCAGGTTTCTTCACTAACAATGTTTTGGGGTAAGGTGGGAGATTAATTTGTTGGGGTACTCGTATAGACTGAGAAGTGATTGGGATAGGAGGAGAGGCCTCTTCTTCTACAGGGGTGGTTTGAGTGTTTTCTTCCTCGGAATGATTATTATTTTCTTCCTGAACTATTATTGCAGGATTTGATTGGTTTACAACTTTCCCCGATCGTAGTTGAATTTCATAGGTGGGAAAGGTTTGAACTTATGTATTCTGTACAGGGTGGGTGGGTCGATTATTGGGGTTAGGGATTGGCTGGGCAGGGATTGTTGTTGGTCTCGGAGGATTGTGTGCAGCTTGGTTTTTTGGTTGTTGATTGGGATTTATAGATACTTTCTGTTGTTGATTAGGATTCAAGGGGGTTGTAAATTGATGTTGTATAGGAGGTGGGAGTAAAGATTGCATCTGTGGTGGGTTGAATCCAGGTAGTAATTGGGAAATGTTTGCAGGGTACTATGGATATGTAGGGTAAGAGGGATTTCCATACATAGGTCCCCTCCAACCTTGTTTCCAAGG
>ML781124.1:292585-326052 GCA_009831015.1 Picea engelmannii | reverse complement strand
TGGGGAAGGACCCCATTGTTGTTGTTGATATTGTGTATTAGGATCATAAAATGTATTGGGATTTTGGGCTCTCCAAGGTCTTCTAGAAGGGTATGGTTGTTCTTGTGAGACTCCTCCTCCCCTATACATGGCTTGTAGTTCAAGCAAGGTTGGACACTCAGATGTGGGGTGTTCTAGTGTACACATACCGCAGATTTCTATGACATTTAATGGGCATTCTTTCTCGTTGTTGTGCTTCTTTCAGCATCTATGAAAAAATATTGCTAAAGCATCTTCTTCTTGTTTCTTTTTCAGTTTCAGAGTATCTAATTGGTTACTTATTGTGCTCAATATGTATGTTTTAAAGTTCTCCAATAAGTTTCCTAATTCAGTTCTGGTGACAGTCCCTGAACTTTGTTTTGTATTTCTACTAAAAGGATCTCTTGGTCCTTTGCCTATTTTAGCTTGTCCTCTTGAGTATCTTCTACAATAATCTGCAATTTCTGAAAAAGGTTTTTGGTGTACATATCCTGAACTCAACAAGTTTAAAACTTCTATGCAATCATCCCTAAGACCTTTCAAGAATACTATTCTTACTACAGCTAGGTCTGAGGTGAATAACTTTGACTTTTGATAGTTGTATAAGAACCTTTCTAAGTAGTCTTCAAGACTTTCATCTTCTGTTTGATGCATTTTAAATATGTCATTTTTAACATTATCCTTACAATAGTCTTGGTATTTTCATAAAAATGTGTCTTTCATTTGATCCCAAGAAAGGATTGTATTTTATCCTAAGCTCATGAACCATCTTAAGGCTGAATCTTTCATTGTAGAAGGAAAAAGCTTAAGTTTTTGGGCATCGTCTGAGTAGTTATATCTTCTACATAATATGTCAAACTCAAATAAGAATAAATCTGGATCTTCAGTTGACATACCTCTGAAAGTGGGTAACGATGATAGTGGGATATTCTTCATGCTGATGTTTCTGGAAATATCCAACATTGGAAACCCAAAGGTCTCAGTCTTTGTAGCTGCATTTCCTTCTTCTTCTGCCATTCTACGGATGGATGGTTTAGAAACTGGATTTTCTGTGTCTCCTAAATGTTCAGTAGACTCACGTTCTGCCTATCCCAATATTGATTCTTCCGTTTTAGGTTCTCCTTCTGGAGCCTCACTAGCTCCCCTTGAATTTTCTGTTGGTGGAATTTTCCCTGCACCAGTGTCAGTTGGATTAGTGGGGGGGGGTTGTTTTTGAATATTTGGAGCTTACAAATATACCCTTTTTATCTCTATATCTATGCATAAAATGGAAATTTGATTATTTAGCTGAATTGAAATCCTAATTCTATCTAGAAGGTAAGAAGGCAACCTGGCTTCGGAGAACCCCACTCTAGTGGTCGCGTGGCTCTTCACTCACATCTTAAATGTTTTATCATCCTCCCTCAAGCAACCTTTTAAAATTTATGCAAACAATCTAAGCTAAAGATTACTTCCTACCATTTGCAACTCCCTAGCAACGGTGCCAAAATGTTTTGCTACTTATATGTCTAATATAATGCACTCATTAATTATCAATCTGGGATTCGTAATCAACAGAGTTACAAGACACCAGTAAGAAAGTTAATTCCTAATGTCACGAGTATAGAATCAAACTAGATTATGTATGCTGGAAACAAATCAAGGTAGCAAACTATAGTGCACTTTGGTTTTCTTTCACAGAGAGGCTCTCTATTCCATTATGGCACATGCAAGTATGAGATGGAATTGGTTTGATAGATAAACTCTGATGTTTGACCCAGAAAACTAATTATGCAATCCACACTCTCTGAAAGGAAATCACACATCAATCAGAATAGCATAGGTAGTTCAACAATCAATATGTTGGTTCTGTTGTGGTTCACAATGAACTTCACTAGTTCTTCTCCAAGTAGTTTTGACTATTGCTGCCAACAACTATGATCACTCAAGGAAATCAAATTCATGAGAACAGAAAACAGAGCATATGCAAAGATAGAGCAATTAAAGATCTAAGCAATTGTAAAATGGAAATCTTAATCTAAGCTACACTGCTATCATCTAACAGAGTTAAATCTTTAGCTAATTCACTGTCTATACTACTGAAAACAAACACTAATGCTAATCTATGAAGAGGTTGACCTTTGTTGGGCGGTGGGCCCTTGCTGCTTCAACAGGTCAACTGCTGAAGTCTACAGGAAGCTTGCTTTTAAGACACACATTACTCTCACTCACACTTCAAAACATAAAATCAAAACTCTCTTTTAACAACTCAACTCATTCTTAATCATAGATAATCAGAATATGGAGATAAAATGACATTCCATTAATCTTCACTCAGAAATGTGTTTTGTACTATCATACGCTGCTTACATATTGATGATACGCTAACTCTCCTACTCTCTACCATCCTTGCCATGGATATTTAATAGTTTGCATCGTGAAACACAAGGAGGCGAAGTAATTTGCAAATCATTTAGTTGTTTAAGTTTAATCATTCGGTTACAACTTTAGCTTCATCCTCATGACACGAAGTGCATGAGGATGAGGCAATCAACAAACTGTTCTTATCATAACCTTTCTAAATGAATAGACATCCACCAATTAACTTAGGTGAGATCTGGCACTTAGCTTAGTGCATTAGGCTACTCCATATTAGTACCAGATCGTAACAGGCAGATGGTACCGGATCACGATAGGGAACAAAAGGTGGTATCGGATCATGACAGAGTGTGGTCATTGGTACCAGATCCTAACAGAGTGTGGTCGTTGGTACGAGATCCTAACAGAGCGTGTTCGTTGGTACCAGATCACCACAGAGCGTGTTTGTTCATACCGGATCAGACAGCAACAATTTTGGTGCGCAGGTACCGGATCATGACAGAGTTGGTACATGAACGCTAGACATCTAGAGGTCAAAGATTTACATATGAAAAATCGAGCATTAGTGCATGAAATATTTAATTCCTTAACTCAATAAACCACAAAATATATGAATTAACCATACTTTACCTTATGACCGTAATACTGTCAATTGGTAGCGTTCTTGTCATTCACTCAAGCTTTAGGTAGGTCCAAAAAGGTATAGGTGAAGAGTAAAATAGGGTAATGAGAATGTCAATTTCAGGTCTCAACAATGATTGCAGCTACGTGAGACATTCTCCAGGACACAAACCTGAGAGATAGCCCCTGATAGGGGTGTGTGGTTCCTATCTGAGACAAAGATGGAACGTAGAGATGACCTCCTCCTTACAGAGAGTTGAGAAGAAATCTAGATTATTCTCCTGTGTAACGTAGTGAGAAAGGAGATCTGCAGAGTTGGACATGCATGTGGTTGAGCACAAGGTGAACATGTGAAATCCCAAAGTGTTGGGTGCATCGTCATGAGAACATAAATGAAGATGATGTATTATCCTCATCTCAATAAAAGAGTTGATGAGAAACTCCAGATGACTCTCTTGTGTAATGCAGTGGGAAAGAATATCTTTTGAGTGGACGTGCATGTGGACGAGCACAAGTGAACGTGATCCTAGTGGCTGAGTATTGGTGAATAAGTGGTTCGTATGTGTAAAGAAGTGAGCCAAAGATATGGACATCCCTATGGATGTGTCCCTAGTGGATGAGAACTAGTGGGTGTATAAGATCCCTTGCTATATTGTTCAAGAGTTAGACCTACATGTAACCCTAATTGTAATGTAAAGGGTACAGGTCGGCCCCACTTTAATGTGTGTTGGACCTCAACCAAGTTTTGAGGAATTCTTGGTCATAGTTGACCGTTTGGTACTTCAACTGCCTGTCGAAGACGGAGCGCATAGCGAAGCGGAGATCACAGGATCTCGCCACTTTTTGTGGAACCTTTTTGGGTTTTGGGGAATATTGTAACGGGAAAGGGATGTCAGCCCTTGTTTAGGCCTTTTTCTATGTATAAATAGAAGTCTAGGCCATGTAAGAAAGGAGGCCCTATCTAGTCGATGGCTTAGTGCATAAGTTGGATCTATGTGATCAAAAGTCTGTGTGACTGTAAGAGCTTTGTGCATGTTGTAATAGTGTTGAGTGCACAGAGTGTGGAAAGGATTAATACTTGGATCTACCCAGGGAAAGAGGATCTAGCGAGCTGCGTAGATCTCTTGTCCTGTGTGGGGTAAGGGTCATTGAAGCTTCGTGTTGTAACTGCTTGACCAAGATAATATAAAGAAGACTTTGTGGACGTAGCCCCAGGGTGGGGGTGAACCATGGTAACTCTGTGTACTATGTTGATGTGTTTGTCTCTCTCCTGTTAAGTGCTCTGATATGTTTAGATAGATTTATTGATGCTTTGTGTTTATGAGATATGAATGCATGCTAGATACGATACATAAGATGCTAAGTGCTTAACCTATTGAGTATAACATGGTTATCATTGCTAAGTGCTAGATCTGATTAATTACTACGGTGCTTTGTGCTTTCTGCGAAGTGTATTAATGAATGTATGTTAGGAAATAACTGATGCTAAGTGCGTTGTAAGCAAGATAATCATAGATCTGTGTCCCAGATAAGGTTGCAGACACCTGAGTCCTGCAACCACCCCTGCCTCTACCTCAGGTGAGACTTCATCTGCTTCTCAGGTGTTGCCGAAAGGGATGGTAGTTAGGGCTTTGTTGGTGCGCTCTTGAGCATTGAACCTTGGGTTTTCCCCTGTGCCAACAAATGGTTCCGTTGCCAGGACCTGGAACTGTGATTGCTGGGAACTGAAGAAGAAGAAGCTTTGTGCAAAATAAGCTCTGTGCGTAGATCTATTGCCCTGGTGCGCAATATTTTGTTTGACCTGTGAAGCTTTGTGACAAGAAAGAAAGGTCAAATCTGAAGAAGAGAGGTCAGATCTGAAGAAGAGAGGTCAGATCTGAAGAAAAAAGAAGTCATATCTGTGAAGAAAGAGGTCAGATCTGCAAGAAAAAGGTAATAATAGTTAAAAGTCTTAGATCTGGAAGATTTGTGCTCTGTAGAAGTAAGATAAGTGAATTTTTTTGTTTCTAAAGCATGGATCTAGGTATGTTTGATAGATTCTATCCTAGCTTCAAAACCAAAGCATTAATAGATGAAAGAAAGTTTGATATGAATAGATATAATAAGTATAGTGATATATACGTTATACCTATGCATAGAAAGAATTTTGGGACTAACCAATGGATGCAAGATCCTAGAAAGAAATTTTTGCAGGCGAACCATTATGATCCTAGCACACAATACATGAAAAGTTGGGGATAATTGAAGAGAAAGAGAGGATTAACTCTTTGTTACAATTGCAGAAGGCCTGGACATCTTGATAAGGAATTCCCTGGGTGAAGACCCAGTTGTCTTTGTTGTAAGGATATGGACCATGAAGTATTGGATTGCCCTAGAATGATTGCTAGACTTGAAAAGCTGAATATAGAGCAAGCAGGAGATCAAGAGACCAAGATTATAGAAGAAACCCAGAAAGAATCAGAAAATATATTGCTACAGATGAGAGATGCCTTGAATGACCACCAACATGTTAGGCTATCAAAGATCTTCAAGAAGAAAGAACAGATCGAAGTGAGAATAGGAGACTTCGACATTGACTGTGTTTTGGATGAAGAAACACCGGTGAACATTATGACAGAAGGAACTTGGAAAGCTATAGGAAGACCTGACATGATCCCTTCATTAGGAGGAATAGGGTTATTTAGAGAAAAGTTGGTAAACCTATGTGGAAATCTCACTCAGATATCTATGAATGCTCACGGAGCTTCGACAGAAGAAGATTTCGATATTGTTAAGTTCGTGGAGGACATCACCCGGTTTACTATGTTACTTGGTAAACCTTGGATTGAGAAAGATCAAGCTAGAAAACAGGAAGCAGAAAAGCACCTAGAACAACAGAGACAAGAGTTAAGCAACTTCATGACTAGAAGGATCGCGCAGTTGATTGAAGAATGGGAGAACAAATCAAGGGTTCTTTACCCCAGGAACTTGGATGACGAAGTTGACAGAACGCTAGAAGAACCACAAAGGACCGAAAAATATGTTGGACAAGTAATATCCATGGATCTGAAGAAAGAATCTCAGCACTGCGAAGTTACCATGCTAAGATAAGAAAAGAATCAGAATGAAAAAAGGATGACCAAGACAAAGCTCACTAGGAAGAAGGCTAGAAAACTCATGAAGAAGAAAGCGAAGTTGGAGAAATTACAGAACGTTCCAGAAGAAACCCCGTAGAAGGAAAACATGCAGAATTTGAGCTTCGTCGGGATAACAGAACAACAACATATGGCACTTCGCCATGTCGAAGTAATATAATTGTTAGACGATGATATACCCATTCCGTTCATGGCCCGAATAGCTCGAAAGAAAGTTATGACTTGTTACCTGACCGTTAGACTATGCCATAACAGACAGATCAAGAGTTAATGGACCCTCCTATCTGTTGCAAGCAGTCTATTACAACTTTACTTACTTATTCTGTTGCGCCATGCCCAGAAGACACTTTTTCCAATTGAGATCTTGAGCTCACAAAATACCCGCATTGTGGAATAGTGACTACCCCGCCTTACTCTCTACTCGATTACGGTACCTTCATCCCATTGACAACCTGAGAAAGTGATCCTGAGCTTACATGTCCGACGATATTAGCGTAGCAGAAGAATCAGTGAGAGAAGTACTTGCTAGATTAAGAACCGAAAGAGTTATGTCATAAAGAGGAATGTCCACCGGAGTCCAAGCCTCATTGTCAAGAGGAGTAGCGACTTCTCCATCCACTGCTCGATCTAGACCATCCCGACAGACCACCAAGAAACGTACTAAACATAGAGATGACATCACGAACTCCAAGTTGATCCCGAGCATCTTGCCCTCTTACATACCTTCTATGAAAGGTGAAATCAACCGTGACAATGTGCCCCGAGATTACGACTATCCTATGATCACTGTGTACCTACAGAAGGGTGTGCGCATAGTTCGCACTGAGTAGACCAAGCTCGCAGAATTGAAGTTTTGCGACTTAAACCTTGGTGACCGGAAAGCCTACATCATGCTTTCCCTGCACAAGCATCTGACGATGACAAAGGGGAAGAATTCCAATATCATCCCTTAGCAATGGACGATGAACCTCATGCAGTCCACCTTACTTGATGTAATGAAGATTCCACACTTTGGTAGGCACCAGGAGGTGAACACTTGCGTAAAATTTCTACTGGCGAGCTACCATGGAGGATATCTCTGGTTGAACCAACATATAATGATTGATCCAGCACTGATCAATTAGATCATCGGGCTGAGCATGCAGGGCCCTGACTCACAAGACTATTACCCTGGAAAGACCGTGGATCACGCTCTTTTACAAAAGATTAAATAGGCCTATGGAAATGCTGAAAAAGGCGTGTGAGGTTACAAGGTAACCTCTATTGACAGTGGAGCAGTGCGCCTCACCTGTCAGATGATCGCAGGAAAGTTAGTCCGCAAGAATAGACCGACACAAGTATCTAGGTTTGTAGTTGATCTCGTAGGAAAATGCATAGAAGGAGTCCAAATGAACTGGTCGAAGTACTTAGTGGATCAACTTGAATTGGATTGCAGAGAAGCGCAAGACCAAGGATATGAGTTCCACTTCAGCTGGCTTCTCATCTTGATTGCCTTCATAAGATGGGAGATGCCGGAGGATTCCGTTTTTCCTAAAACCCTACCATTTGAACCATTGGCTGCAAAGTTCAGTACATTATGGTACACAATAGATATGAACAGGCAATGGTAGTCGAATACCCTCTTTCACAGATACTACATCCAGTTGAAGACCGCGATACAAGCCACACCTCGCATTACTCCGAACACACTCCACAGATTCAGACCCTTAATGAAGTTCAACGCGGACCACCACTTCATATACCTAACTCCACGTGTTGATGAGCACTAGGAACAGTTGCAATCCTATTATAAACTGATAGAAGAATACCTTGAAGAGATCACCAAGGAATGGTCGGTGGACCTCCTCGTTGCAGCAGATCCAACGGATATTTCATATATCAACAACCTAGAAGCTGCGCAAGACATGCCTGGGCCCAGTAAGATGCAGAAGATGTAGAAGACAAAGAAGAAAAAGGAGACGAAGGAAATTGAAGAAGTTCAAAATGTGGATAGTCGCTCTGTAAGGACAACTTCCATCACACCAAATGAAGAAGGTAACGACGAAGACCTAGAAGAAGTTGAACAACAACCAGAAAATGAATTCGAAGTTATAAAGAAAAGAAAAGGGTCACCTTCGAAGTCTTCCGTTAAGAAGAAATCCAAAGCGACCGTGACCAAGATGAAGACCACACTCAATCCAGATGACTTCAGCTTTCTCCTCACGACTTTGAATGAAGCTATAGAAGAGATCACAGAAAATTAGGAGGCCAAGCAACAGACAATGTACGAAAAAATCAAAGTCGAGATCCAAGGAGTACAATGAGCCCTCCAGTCTAACCGCACAGTCTCCACTGTGCCTATGCCAGAAGGAACACCTGAAGTAGGAGACGATTTAGTTCAACTTCACAGGATTGCCAACCTATTCGAAGCACGCCTTCGAAAAGTAGAATAAGTAACAACGCAAGCCACCCGGGCCCTAAAGCACACACACGAGGAAATCATAAAGCAACGCCAAGTTGCACAACAAGTGAAGGAGGCCATCCAAGAGAAGTTTGATAAAGAACGTGCAAAGATCCAAAAGGAGAAGGAGAAACTTATTGCAAAGAAAATCGGGATCGAAGAAGCAACCAACAGAGCATTTCATTCTATGAATGGCTTATAACAGAAGGCGGAAGAATCCATAGAAGGCCAAGTAATGAAGCTTGTTGAATTCATTAAGAAACTGCAATAAAGAGTAGTAGAACTAGAGCTCCAAGCTATACCGAGTACTCCACAAGAAGAACGTGACCAACGAGAAGTGAATGCCCGAAGTACAGTAGAAAGGATTAAGGCACTCACGGAAGAATGTAAGCAATTAAGTAGTAGAAGCGTGCAGATACATGAGAACCTATCTGAGAACCCTGAATTGCATAAATTGTAGTCACAGCTCCAGGAGGCGAAGTACCAAGCCGAGAAGTTACAGGTATAGTTGAAGGCCCTATAGACCATAGAGAAAATGAAGAGGTCCCATGAACAACATGTCGCACAACAGAAGATTCATATGATCTAGAGCAAGGTCATGGAAGTGACGCAACAACTTCAACCTTTGCAGGATAGGGCATGTCAACTATTCTTAGATATAGAGAGCCAAGGGACAGACCTGGAACAGGTCATGAACACAGCAGAGCAGCACTTAGAAGGACCAGTTAGTAACACACTCATTCAGGAGTTTGTCGAGAAAGAAGCAGTAGCAAAGCAACAGGTCGAAGCAGCTCGAGCGAAGCTCAAGGCCTTCGAGGCAGAGTTACCCAGAGAAGAGTGACTCAGGACGAGTCACATGTGAGTGTTGGGGGCATGTTGGCCCTCGACCAAGTTTTGAGGAATACTTGGTCATAGTTGACCGTTTGGTACTTCGACTGCCTGTCGAAGACGGAGCACATAGCGAAGCAGAGATCACGGGATCTCGCCACTTTTTGTGGAACCTTTTTGGGGTTTTTGGGAATATTGTAACGAGAAAGGGATGTCGGCCCTTGTTTAGGCCTTTTTCTATGTATAAATAGAGGTCTAGGCCATGTCTAGTCGATGGCTTAGTGCATAAGTTGGATCTATGTGATCAAAAGTCTGTGTGACTGTAAGAAATTTGTGCATGCTGTAATAGTGTTGAGTGCACAGAGTGTGAGAAGGCTTAGTGCTTGGATCTACTCAGGGAAAGAGGATCTAGCGAGTTGCACAGATCTCTTGTCCTGTGCGGGGTAAGGGTCATTGAAGCTTCGTGTTGTAACTGCTTGACCAAGATAATATAAATAAGACTTTGTGGACGTAGCCCCAGGGTGGGGGTGAACCACGGTAACTCTGTGTACTATGTTGAAGTGTTTGTCTCTCTCTTGCTAAGTGCTTTGATATGTTTAGATAGATTTATTGATGCTTTGTGCTTATGAGATATGAATGCATGCTAGATACGATACATAATATGCTAAGTGATTAATCTATTGAGTATAACATGTTTATCATTTCTAAGTGCTAGATCTAAGTAATTACTGCAGTGCTCTGTGCTTTCTGTGAAGTGTATTAATGAATGTATGTTAGGAAATAACTGATGCTAAGTGTGTTGTAAGCAATATAATCACATATTTGTGTCCCAACTAAGGTTGCAGACACCTGAGTCTTGCAACCACCCTTGCACCTACCTTGGGTGAGACTTCATCTACTTCGCAGGTGTTTCCAAAAGGGTCGGTATTTAGGGCTTTGTTGGTGCGCTCTTGAGTGTTGAACCCTGGGAGTTGCCCATGTGCCAACAATGTGATTAATAATTAATGTGAAAGATAATTAATCATAGTGAGGTCAGCCATGTTGTGCCAATAAACACTTTTGTTGACAGGTTCAGTCTAGTATAAGTAAAGGTAAATTCCCCATTGAGGAATTATATCTTTAGTGTGAGTTTGGAAATTTCAGCAAGTACATCTACTTGGGAAAAGTGCACACCTCTCTTGGGCGCTAGTCTTATAGGGTTTTCAAACACCCTCTTGTGTGATAGGTTTTCTTGTTGGTGAAGTTATTTCTCTTGAAGAATACAACAAAGGATTTGGCTGGTTTTTCTTCCCTTGTTGAGAAGAGTTTCCCAAGATACTTATTGTGTTCTTATGCATGGTGTTTCTTCTTGTGATCTTGGTTGTTGCAACATTATTGGTTATGGTTAAGTTAAATGCTAAAATGGAATGAACTTCATTCTTAACCTTGTCTATTGAAAAATCAACAAATAAATCATTATACTTTAGTGAGATTCTACCATATATCTGGTTGTTTAAGATGAGGGATTGAAATATTTAGGATATCCCCTGAAACCAAAATCTTATCTAAAAAAATATCGGATTGAGTTGATTGAAAAGGTAGAGAAAATAATTAATATTTTGTGTCATCGGTGACTCTCAAGGAGAGGGAGAATGGTTTTCGTAAAACAAAAATTGGATACTATTTATGTTTACTAGATGTCTGTTTTATAAATCCCAAAGGGTATTCTAGACATTCTGAGGAGAAACTACCTCAATTTTTGGTTAGGTTATCGGGAGAAAAAGGGTATTCCCCTAGTGAAATGGAAAATATTGGCTACTCCAAAATCTTTGGGTGGTTGGTATTTAAAAAATATTTTTATTTTCTCAAAGGCCTTAACGACCAAAAATGTATGGATACTTATTTAAGGAGAGGAGCTATGGTGTCATGTTGTTTCTCAAAAGTAATTTTTTTCATATTCAAATGAGGATTGGATCCAAAAACATGTGAGAATATGCACAATGTATCAATCATTTGGAAAGCAATCATAATATATTTCTTGTTCATAGGGTTATATTAGGGGAGGACCCCTATGTGGGTTGTGGTTTGAACTTCAATATTCCTAATCATATTCTACATCATTTGATAATTAGAGGTTTATATAATGTTGCTTATGTTGCGTATTGTGGTCTTACTTTTATATGGAGTCGGGTTTTGATGTCAGTAGATGGGTTAGAGGTCAAGGAAAATGATGCATTAATTTGGGATGCATTGTCAAGTCTAAAATCTAGCCATGTAATGACTATAGATAAAGAGGATCAATTTCTTTGGAAAAAAACTCCTACAGGGGAGTATACTCCAAAAGAGAGGTATGAATATTTAAATGTATGTGAGATACAAAGGAGTTTAGTGTGGTGGTGGAGTAAGGTTTGGAAGTTGAAATGACCCTCCAAGGTGTGTGTATAGTTCTATCAAATAAGGTATTAACTTGGGAATATTTAAAAAAAAGGAGTTGGTATGGCCTAGGCAGATTCCCTCTCTATAAGTGATTTGAGGAATCAATCACTCATTCATGATGGCATGTTCATATTTGGCACAAGTCTAGGAGGAACTCGAAGTACTGATAGGATTGAAGAATGTTTGGGTTGGATATTCTATTGAGAAGGATTTAAGGAGCTAGTGTGGTAATGCAGTATTATTGAAATTTAAATCCCTTCCTATGATTTTAGCTTGGGGCATTTGGTTGGTTATAAATTCCAGCTTGTTTGAAGACAAACCTATCACCTCAATTAAATGTGCTTCTTAGGGTTTAATCATCCTTATAACTTTCCCTTAAGAGAAGATGCATAATCATTAAAGGTTGGTTGTTGAGGAGGTGGTGGAAAAGTCGTGATCTTAGGCGTAATTTGATGGTGTGACATAAGGTGATCAATACATCTATGGAGTTGAGTGGTATTATTTTAAAATGACTCTCATTGCTTAAAGTTCAAAGAAGGATTGGGCCAAGCACCAACAATTATGCGAAATTTATGGCTTTAAAGCTTCTTATTTTGGCAAGTGAAAAAGGGATCTCTAAGGTCCAAGTCTTTGGGGATTTGATGAATGTGATTAAATAGTTGAAGGAAGAACACCATTGTTTAAATTATTTTTGGGCTCCATTGATTGAGGATAATAAGGGGTACTACACTATGTGGGCTACTAGACTATGTTTTTTTATCGAGGAGAATTAAGGTTTAGTGCCACTAGTGAATACAAGAACTTACTTTCATGAAATATAAGGATCATCAAGCTAATTGCACAAGGAAGAAAGTTATTCGTTTTCAATTGCACTTTATACATCCATCCATGCTTTTCATATCTCTTCATTTGTACACTAATTTATTTCCTATTCCATGACAATAAAATTTGTGCTCTTTATTGGAATTCATTAAGAGTTAGTAGTACAAATTATGAAAAATGGTTTAACAAACTTAATTTTCATACAAATTTCATGAATAATTCAATCGATAGATTAGGAATTGATAATATGGTATCATATTGAAAAGATTGAATGGACTATGAAATGAAATGGACTTAAGACCTTTCCTTAGCTGTGAGATGATCTATGAGTGATAAGGAAGTCCATGTTTAGAGTATGGATTTCTACTTCAATAGGATATTTATCCTTGTGATCCTTGATTTGTGTTGATTTTTCTAATTTCCATATCTCGTAATTATTGCCTTATGATTTTCAAACAAATGCTATGCCATTATTTATCATAGAATAATTACACACTGAAAATTTCAACTGAAATAAACTGCAGTGGAAAAAATAGAATCATAGAGAGATATCCATGCACAATAGACACAAGATTTATCCTGGAAAAACCCAAACTCGAGAGAAAAACCAAGCAACTTTTTTATAGAAGAATTCAGTCCAATATATTACTAGTACATCACCATCAATTTCCAAAATATCATTCAAAGAATAGCCTACCCAAGCCTAGCATATCCAAGAGCTAGCGCATAATATAGAGATACCAACCACCTCAAACCATAAACCAAATCTCAAATGTGCCCTTCTTCTTCTTATTTTCCATTGTGTCACTGTGTAACTGCCTAGTGCGCATTTTCTAAGGACAAAACTGTGTAAAAATGATAAAATGAAATGACTATGCCTTTATTTATACTTGTCCAAGTGCCTTCTATTTCACTGGTGAGACTGACTTCTTCTTTTGGTCTTCATTATTTTTTAGGGGGCTTCTGCAATGGTGTAGATGGGTCTTCTTATACTTATTGGTATTTATTCTCTTCTAGAAAAGTTGTCCTTCAGCCTGGTTGATGTTATCTTCTCCGGCACGCACCCAGTTGATGTATACTTCTCCCACATAGCACCTTGAGTCTCTTCCATTCCTTGTCAAGTCACATGATCAAGGATAGAGACTACACCAGGGAAATTCTCCTTATCCAAGTCACATGGTCATCCCAATGATAATACATAGAGAACATCAATTCCCGGGCCATTCTCCTTCTCCAAGTCACATGGCCATATGAAAATAATTTCTTCCTGATGAATATGTACCTCGAGTCTTTGAGTCCTTGTCAAGTCACATGATAAAGGATAAAGACTATGCCTAGGCCATTCTCCTTAGCCAAGTCACATGGCCAATATGAGGAGAATGTCTTCTTGATACTGCCATCTAGAGAACCATCAACACCTTGAGTCCCTAGGAATACGCCTGGGCCATTCTCCTTAGACAAGTGACATGGCCAATCTGAGGAGAATCTATGCTTGATGCTTCCCAAAACATCAACACTCCCTCTTAGGGAAGGATACATTCTCCATCTCGCCAAGCTTGTATTTGGAACACCTAGAGTCTTTTTCACTCCTTGTCAAGTTAGCATGACTAAGGAGAAAGACTATGCTCGGTCCATTCACCACTAGAAAAATCATCATGGCTAATCTTGTGAGTGAATGTATCATTCTCCCTTGGTCAAATCAGCATGACCAATCTGTGAGAATATTTTCTCGATGCTACTCTTTTTTTCATCGCCTTGCACAGAGGCTTGGTGAGAATGTTTGCAATCTACTCATTTGTGTATTTGTATTGGGGCTTCACTGCTCCCTTATGTACCATGTCTTGGATCAAGTCCTGCAAGAATATTTTGAAGCCACACAACTTCACGACTTGTGACACTATATTTGATATACTATGTCTTTTTTTTCTAAGTACTATAGAATCCTACTTCTTGCTTATCCTGGAAATCATAACTGTTCACAAGATGAAGTAGCACTCTGAGGTGCTCGATCTATCTACTACAATCCCTGCCCAATCAAAACTTGTATATCCTTGCAATCTCACTTCATCGCCTGAGACAAACCATATCCAATTATACCATGCCAATACCTCAACACATGCTTCCATGCAACCCAATGAAGTTACCTTGGCTTCAGCCAAATACTGGCACAGGGTGCTCTCTGCAAAGAAAACATCTGGCCTGGTGTTAACCAGGTACATCAAGGATCCAATCCGTTATTTATACATCATTGGATCCACCAAATATGAATCTAAAGTAGAATCACTTAACTTCTTCAGATTTTTCATCATAGGTGTATCCATGGACTTGTAGTCCATCATATCGAACCTCATCATTATCCCCTGACTGAGGAAGATCTCATCTAATCTTTGTCACACCTATAATCCTAATAGTACATCTGGCCAACTCCTTCTGTCACTGAAGCAAACCCTGATGTCCAGTCTTCCTCACTGGTTTCTCCCTCTGTGGTTGAGGAAAAATCTAGACGCCAGTCCTCTTAACTAGTTGCCTCCTCTGTCACTATAGAAAATTATACTGAAACAAGGGAATCCTCTCAAGAGATATCACATCTCTTAGAAGCCTCCTACCTCTAAATCTTATGTATGGCCTCATCAACTCATGACACTTGTCTATTAGTCCTAGAATATGTTTGTCTCCCACCTAAATCTGAGGGGGAAATATTGAAATGGATACTTGACATTGAGAGGGGGGGGTGAATCAGTGTCACAAAAATTTGGACAATTTTCCATTTTCACAAGTTAACTAAACAACAAATATTTATTTCATTTTCTTAATCAATATATATATAATAATAAATACTTTATTTATTTATTTTAACTTGGATGAATACATAAGATCAATCTTTGAATATCATCTTCAAACAATTATGAGATACCCAACTCTCTGTTACAAGACCCAGCTTGTAGTTCTTAGATCCAACTGAGAAATGAGGAATCCAACCTTCATAACAAGTCCCAGCTTGTTTATCTTAGATCCAACTGAGATGTGAGGAATCCAATCCTCATACAAGACCCAACTTGTAAACAGGCACCAACCTGATAGAATGAACCTTCATTCAATCCATTATATACAAATATATATACCTCAACAAATTCAAATTCACATCTTCTCACCATTCCTTCTTGTTTATATAGTCTTCCAACTAGTGTGAATTTGAATCATTGTGTCTTTTGATATTTGAACCATTGTACCTTTTCATTTAAAATGATAATATTAATCTTTAATTAATATCATTTTTCCTTTTATCCTTTATTCATAATGCTCATGAATTAACTCTCTTTTAATCATGACTGTGTGTCGGTTCTTTTGTCTTCATGAGTTGATCACAGACATGGATCGACTCATTATATCGTACTCATGCTTATGTTGTGTTCTTAGTTCACAAAAAGATCATATTTTGATCTTTTATCAATTCTTTGTATTATTCCAGTGTTAACTCTCTGTCAAATTAAATCTTTAAGAGGCGCTTCCTTCAAACCATTTACATATGACCATATGCACAAAACCACGGGCTTATTGATTTGAGCGTTGTCTCTTCTTCTTCCCTTTGTTTCTTTATTCCATACAACCATAGGTGGTGACCAGGCGCTAAGCTAAAGAAGTGCTTGATCACTTGTCAAGATCGACAGTCACGTTTTAATGTCACAATGAGCTGGACAGGTCTCATTTACTTCATAACTTCGACTATTCGTAGCTCCTGAATTCTAGAGTAGCAATTCCTTCGAAGTGGTTACCTATCGAATGAGTCATAAAGCGGTGGTGACCGCTTGTTGTTGGTTAACACCTCCACTTACGCTATCCTTCCACTATACTTGATCGTCGGTTGGGAAAGCTCCCGAAGTAGATCAACGGTTAACGTTGACTTCAACCTCCGACGCTTCGAGTGATTTCTCCTTCACATTCCTTCAATATTCTGGAGTTCATTTCGCTAAAGTAGATCGAACGATTGGATTTTATTCACACAATGAAGAGTTCTCGTTCATTTTGGAACTTCGGGTATTTACTGGTGGTGAAACTCCTGAAGTACAAAACTCCCATAGTGACATAACTTACTGACATCACTTGTTGATGTGGCACGGATCGAGTGGTTGCCATGTGTCACTCAGATTCATGATTTACGAGTACCTGAAATGTCGATTTCATCTTGAAACTTGTCATTATCTGACTGTGCCACATGTCCTTGTTGACGTGGTCTGTTGACGTAGATCTCTCAATGTGGCACATATTCTTCTCATGGATCTAATGGTTGTCCTAACTCCCTAAATGTATCTTAGATCGACAGCTGAGAGTGACTTCGGAACTTTGGCCTTTGGGTGAACTCATATGTTATGAATCCTTTTTTCTCCGAAGTGGTCAACGCCGAAGTTGATCACTATTTTGATCCAACGACCATCATGTATTGTCCAAATCCGATGGTCCTCATTTACTTCAGGACTTTGGGTTTCGGCCTTCATCATTGCTTATATTGTCCTTCCACTTTATAGATTGGATGGTCAATATCACTCCCGAAATATTTCTCAGATCAGACGACTCATGTCCTCTTTGGAACATTTGTGGATTACACTGTCCTTCCACTTTACTCGATCCAATGGTCAGTATTTTATCTGAAGTGTTCCTTGGATCGGATGATTCATGTCCACTTTGGGACGTTGGCCTTCGGTTAATCTTACTTACTCTCAACCCTTTTCTATCAAAGTGGTCAGCACCGAAGTTGACCACTGTTGATCTAACGGTTCCCCTTTTCTATTCCAGATCAATGAATAATACTTAACTCTAGATCAAATCTTGATCTAACGACTGAGAAACATTTTAAATCTCATGCTTCAAATCTAATGGTCCTTCTTTAACCCGAAAATGATTAACTCAATCCAATGGTTATCGGGAATTTGGGTATTCGGGATATCAACCCTTTTTCCTTTCTTATCCTATCCTTCCACTCAACTTGATCCAACAGTTGATAATTCTCCCAGAGTTTATCAACGATCAGGGATGATTGTGGGGTCCCAACTAGCACGACGTTTAAAACTATCGTCGAGCTCTGCAATGGAAATTACTCGTTTGTAGTGGAACTAATGCCAACCATAGATTTATTTGGCAGATGACGATCGATGGTCTAGACTAATTGTGGGATTGAAATTAACGTGTTGTTTAATTCTCCCTTTGCACTAATCAATCCCTACCCTTGATATGGTGCTTGCATATCTGACGGTCACAACTTGATCTAATCATTGACCAATCCTCCAACGATCCTTCTCTTGTAACTCCCATATCTGAAGGTCCTGGTTTGTCCCGTAATGATAATGAATGACTTATGTGCATCATTTCTTCTAAGCCTCATGTGCATCATCTCTTCTGAGATTTTTGGGTTTATACTTGGTTTCCAACTGAACCAAGGATATTTGCATGCTCTGATCTTGTGTTATCTAATACGCTTCCTCTCTTGAGCTTTGATCTCTGCATATTGTCTGACATTTTCATTCTTTGCATACTTTCAATGCGCTTTTCCTTCTGAGATTTGATCTCTGCATATTGTTTGACATCAATGACAATTTCATCTATGATAATTTATCATCACATCATAATGACATCGGCTGTTGACATCAATGACAACATATCAATGACAATATGTCCAACGGGAAATCCCTTTGAATGATAGGCTCTCCCTCTGATCCAAATGACTCTCTCTAAGATCAAACTCACTCTGAGTCTACATGCTCCTTCTGAAGCTTGACTCTCTCTGAGTTTGTACAATCTCTAGAGTTATATGTTCCCTCTACACATGTTGGCTTCCTCTTGAATTTTGATCTCCTATGAACTATCCTGGGAGGTTTCTCCTCCCTACTGGGTCCTGAGGGTTGACTCCCTCTGAGCTTAGGCTCCTTCTAAGATGGTACTTGGTGGGGCCACTTGGTCCTCCTCATAATTGTGACTCTATGTAACTAAAGAAAATGTGAGATTTTTTTCTCTCCCTCAAAGTATCACGAGGAGTTGCATGCCCCACTACATCCTGCAAAGTATCATAAAGCCATGTTGGCCTCTTCTTGGTCACTGCAACATCTCTAGGTAGATCCACTAGCTTTGCTAGCTCTACTAACTCCTTCTGATAGAATGAAGGATGAAAAACTAAACTAGAGGGATGTGTACCATCATCCTTCGAAACCTTCTGCTCCTCACCATTAGTCACCATATCAGACATTATGTATCCCACAAAAGTACCTTTTTTCCAGAAGGTTCTAATTCCATCGTCTTCCCCTTCAGTGCATGGATGTATGCTATCATGTACACAACTCCTTGTCTATATGGTCTGCTCCATGTCTCAAACTAGATACCATCTAATATGTTTCCCCCTGTAACCATCAATATATCTTCCTCTCAAATATATTACCTATGACATACCCAGAACAAGAACAAGAACAAGGGCAATCGTCGTTATAGCTCCCTCTCAGAGCCATCACCTGTGAGCTTCCTGGAACAAGAACAATAATAAGAAACAAGAAAAACACTTTTATAGTGTTGTGACCAATTATTCCTCCATGGTAACCTTCCCAAAACAAGCAAAACAAAAAAACAACATCTCCATGGTAACCTCCATGGAATTTAACTTTACCCAAAGGGGTAGGAACCACTGTAATGTCCATAGGGTTACTAGGATAGGGAAGGGATCAAATCAGCTTACAAACAAGTGGATCATTAATATTGAATGGTTAACATAATGATCATCGTACCAAAAACATTCAATTGTTAATAAACATTTGATAGAAAAAGTACTTAGCAGTAATAGATCTCTAAATATTGTTGTCACAGTTACAACATTTATTTAAGATGCAACAATATAAAATATCAAACCTGATATGCAAACCTGGATTCTTTCATTGTTGTTCCATTTCATTTTGAGTTTTCATATATTATAGGAGATAACACTACTTCTACCTCCAACTCTTACACTGTCCACCATCTTGACAAGAATAAATCACAAAATCTGAAACAAAAGGTTCAATGTCAAGGAAAATGTTAATAAGCCTGAAAACCCTAAAATTTCAACTTTGATGGAATGTCAGTATGAGAGAAAACGTAGGTGCTCTAGGGAAATTCGGGTTTCTATATGCCAAAATTTTCCCTAACTCGGTCCAATAAATGCTCAGAGATATTTACAAAACGTTGTTGCAACTGTCGTAGTGAATTTGGGGTGAAATTTCAACTTTCACCAAATTGCAATCTGACACCACCAAGAGGTGCGCTAGGCTAGAACGAGATGATAAATGGAAAAATTAATCTCAGTTTCCTCCAATAAATTTCTCAATGAGCTTGAAAAAAATGTATAGTGGCAAATTTCATGTGCAGCGATAAATTTAATTTGCATTAGAAAATTTGAGACTGTGCAGCAACAAATCTCAACCTGCTCTAAAACCATGTTGATTTTTCCAATTTCCAGATCTGGTAATTATTGACTTATGATTTTCAAACAAATTGTATGCCATTGTTTATCATAGAAAAATTACACACTGAAAGTTTCAACTGAAATAAACTGCAGCAGAAAAAACAAAATCATAGAGAGATAACCATGCACAATAAACATAAGATTTATCCTAGGAAAACCCAAACTTGGGAGAAAAACCCAACAACTTTTCTATAGAAGAATTTAGTCCAAGATATTACCAGTACATCACCATCAATAGACAAAATACCATTCAGAGAATAACCTCCCCAATCCTAGAGTCTTCAAGAGCTAGTGCGTAAGATAGAGAGACCAACCACCTTAAACCATAGACCAAATCTCATAGGTGCCCTTCTTCATCTTCTTTTCCACTATGCCACTGTGCAACTTCCTAATGTGCATTTTCTGAGGACAGAACTGTGTAAAAATGATAAAATGAAATGAATATTCCTTTATTTATACTTTCCCAAGTGCCTTCTATTTCACTGGTGGGGCCAACTTCTTCTTTTGGTCTTCATTATGCTTTATGTGGATTTTATAATGGTGTATATGGGTCTTCTTGTACTTCTTAGTATTTCTTCTCTTCCTTGAGCATGGTTGATGTTATCTTCTCCAACATGCACCTAGTTGATGTATACTTCTCCCACATATCACCTTAAGTCTTTGTCAGTCCTTGTAAAGTCACATTATCAAGGATAGAGACTACACCTAGGCCATTCTCCTTATCCAAGTCACATGGCCATCTAAGGAGAATGTTTGCCTGATGTTAATACATGGAGAACATCAACTCCCTGGGCCATTCTCCTTATCCAAGTCACATGTCCATCTGAGGAGAATGTTTTATCGGTCCTTGTCAAGTCACATGATCAAGTATAAAGACTATGCCTAGGCCATTCTCCTTAGCCAATTCGCGTGCCCAATATGAGGAGAATGTATGCCTGATACTTCCATTTGGAGAAGCATCAACACCTAGAGTCCCTAAGACTACACCTAGGATATTCTCCTTAGTCAATTCACATGGCCAATCTGAGGAGAATGTCTGCTTGATGCTACCCAAAACATCAACAGTTTGCTCCCATTATTTCAAAATTTCAACAACCTACAATGGTGATTCATGTTTGACTTTTGGACTACACTATAAGGGTTTATTTGATAAATAAATTTAGAAATGGGTGATCTTCGATAAATAAATTCTATCTTTTTTAGCTCAATCTTTATGTGGTTTGTTAAACATCAATAGGAATTTACTAAGCACATTATGTGTTTGATATTAACTGATAAGTGTACACAAAAAAAATTAATATATTTGATTTAATAACAAATATTTATATAAAATTATATTAATATTATTTAAGATGTATTATTACGATAAAAGATTTCATTTAATAAAATTAATTTATGGATGATGTCATTCGCCCATGCATCGACTTAGTTTTTGTATCCCTCCCACATATGTTCACTTGTCGACACACATCTAGACATTGGTCGATACAAATGGTGGACACACTGAAATGAGGGAAGTTGGTTTAGTGGGATGTTACAACAAGTAATGGAGGTATGGAAGATTGGTTATGTGGTTGGAATGATGCAACATCTAGGTGAGAAGACACTTATAGCGTACCCTGTTAGTATAGATGAGATAATGAGCAGATGAGGAAGGAAATGGGCTCATGGGAGAAGGACCAATTTTGTTACCCACAACAAGAAGAGGAGGAGGGGATAGGAATCGAGGATGACATTGAGACCCATTATTGAATGGAAGCATTCAAGCAGTATGAATGGTGAATTTTTTTATTTGGGCCTATATCCTCATGTTGTCGAATATAGTTCCTCGAGAGAGTGGTGGTGTTTGTGAGAAGACAGGAGGATTTTGGCTCAGGGGTGCACTGCCACCCTAGTTCGCTTACTCCTCTTGACTCTAATTGGTATAAGGAGGGCGAATCCCTCCTCCTAGGGTGATAACACCTGAAACAGACCCAAATTCCTATGGTGGCCAAAAATAATGATTGGGATGAAAATTAGGGGTATTGGTTTTGTTTGGAGTGAAGCTTCCATGAAGGGACACGACTCAATAGGTGTCCATGGGCAACTCGGGAAGAAGAGAGGGGAGGGGGAACTACAAATTCCAGTAGACCTGATGGTTTGAACCATAGTAGCGAGGGATGCTTCAGAGGTGAGCAAAAAATTTCACAACCTCTTCTCGAAAGTGGAAAAGTGGGTTGTGACCACCGTGTAGGAGGTGGTTCTCAAGAAGCATAAGGCAATATTGAATGAGAAAATTCTCATGGAATCCAAGGACTAGGTTACAGACCCAAGAAAATCCCAAACCTGGGACACTAAACATTTTTGTTTGGTGGAAACATATTGGTTAACCAAGGCCATGGTGGCCCAAGAAGTGGCTTAGCAGCAGGAAGAAAACAAAGCCACCATGCACACTGTGCGAATTTTTAATGCTAAATTCGATATTTTTTGTAAAGATCAATTTGGGATTTGTTTCTAGGAAAGGCGAATGGGAGACAAGGTTCCAAAGCAAAGCCAACCAAACGACACCACCACCCAAGAGGGAACTAGGGAGTGCCCAATTAGGTTGGAGGATGACTAGTTGGAACCCAGCAGGTGACTGAAAGAGGAACCCATCACAGAACAACACAACCAAACCACATAATGAAGGACTCGGGCTCAGGTTCTCTTCTTTTCTCCTTTTTGAATGGTTCATATGTTTTGTTTTTTGGTTTATTGCTCAATCATGGGGACTCTGTTTTGTTATCCTCGGACTTAATTATGTAATACCTAAAGCAACAAATAAGAGGAAGTATTTATGGATTAAGTATAGTAGAAGCCTAGATAATTTGACAATGGAAAACTCATATAATCTAAAATACTGGGCCAGAAGTTTAGTTTCTTACTTAGTAGACTCCTCAGTATTCTGACTGTATTTTTGTATGTATATAATAGAAAATCCTAGTTTATTTTTTGCTTAAAATAATAATAATAATAATATAAACAATATTGATATGTTTAATAATATTATCATCATAAATCCATCTTAATTTCAAATGTATTATGAGTCGAAAGGAATCAAATCTCTTTGGGTGCAAATTTTTCTTAAGTTTTTTCAACTTAAAAAAAAAAAAAAAAATTAACCTCAAGGGACTTAATCCCTTTCTACTCATGATACATGTAAAGTTAAAATTAATATTTTACTAAAGATGGCATTACCATTTATAAAAATAAATATTGAAGGAATTACACATCTCCTATTAGGATATAGAAAATACCTATTAACAAAATAATATTTTGTTTACTTATATAGAAAAAATACTTAAGATGGACATTGAATTTTTTTTTTTTTTGTTATTAATCATTTTTTACAATAAATGTAATCTCCCTTAAATGAATGGATTGTAAAAACACCTATCAACCCAATATATCAATAATAATACATGTACACATCATATTATCGGTTTAATTATAATGTTATGGTATGGTTTGTTAGATTATATTATTAATATGATTTAATATATAGTTGAGTATTAAAATTAAATAAATATTATCAATTTAAGTAGTATTTATGAGATTATGATATAGTATATTTTATAGTTGATTATATTAATTTAGTTTAGCAAAAAATAATTTTTAAATTATTATTATTATTTAATATTATTAATTTAATTTTTTTTAATGAAAAACATTAGTTTATATTCAATAATTTATGATAAATTTCATTCATAAAATATCTCTTAAATATTTATATAAAATTTATCTTAAAAAAATTAAAAATAATTATATAAAAAAATTAATTTATAAACTTTCCACCTCAAAAATTTATAAATAATTATATTAAATTTTTAATTTAAAGACTTTCAACCTAAAATTTGTGTATATTTTAAATTAACTTGCTATTATTATATTCAATGATGAATTTTTTTATAGGATAAATTGAAAGTAACCCATTAAAAATATGAGAAAACAACTTACTTCTAAATAAGAACTGTAAACAAGTTTTTTACAAAAGCACTTTAAAATCTACAACATATTTTTATAAATAATTATTACTTTTTATATTTTAATTTTATAAATAATTAAATTATTACTTTTTATATTTTAATTTTATAAATAATTATTACTTTTTATTTTTATTGTAAATTTTAATATTTTGTTTCATTCCACCAACAAATTGAAATGATCCTCACCTAATTATTATTATTATTGTGTTTTATTGTAAATTTTAATATTTTGTTTCATTACGTTCTTGAAGTGTAGGACAGTCAGTGATGAAGTGTGTTGTTAAGGCACTCTGTGATGTTAAAGTCATCGGTTCGAAACCTACAGGGACAAAAAATTCATCCATATTAAGGGTTGGTGTGGCTCAGGTCGGGTGCGATCCCTGGGTGATTTTGACGGCTTAGATGCCCCTGAGTCGCGGTTTCTCAGCCACAGGCTAGTCCCGCAGGTCACGGACAAACTAGCAAAAAAAAAAAAAATGTTGCATTCCACCAACAAATTGAAATGATCCACACTACATTAATCTATACATACATTAAAAATAAATAAACAATAAAATATATATCCATTTGTATAACTAAATAAATATATAAAATAAGAAGCCTATGTTTTTACAACTACCATCTCGTTTTAAAAAAAAATTAAAACATAGCCAAAATCAATACTAATGTTAGTGATATTTTCTTGTAAACGATAAAACAAATACAAAGAACAGAACATTGAGTTTCATAACACTTCGACGTGGCTGAAATAAAACTTAAACAACCATTTAAAGTTCATTTGATATGGTACCTTTAAGGTCTTTCGCTAGAAGGGTGCGGAGACCATCACCCAAGTCCTCAAGGAGACAGAACTTGGGGTTGTTTTGGCACTTAAATATTGTACTAGTTGGGAAAGTGGGTGCTCTGGGCATGCAAATGTGCCAACGGGCTTGCCTAAGTATCAAGCGATCAAGGTTGGGGTGTGTCGATCCCAAGGGGCACAACGGTTGATGAGCGCATGGGTTCATTTTGGAGACCAGGTCCACGAAGGGGCGGGATGATTTGTTTGGGCGACCGGGGCCATGAAGGGGCACAACGATTCGTTTGGGAATGATTGGTTTGTGAAGGGGTGCAACACCCCCAAAGGACATGACGGTTTGCAATGGTGACCTTTGGAGGTATTATAAGAGAACACGGGCGCACAACCAATGGAGACAAATTTGAAGAACAATGAGAGCAAGATCAACTCTGTGATTCTGAGGCGGACTTGGACAAAGAGGGACAAGCTCCCTCAAGGAGCCAAGTCTCTCCACATGGGAGGACTTATGTTTGCTTGAATTGATTCTCTGGACAGAGTTAGGGGAAAATTCTTTTGGGCTGAGTTTGGGGGAATTCTTGTCGTGGGTCTGAGGAGGCATGCTAGGAGACAAAACCATGGGTTTGTACGAAGTCTTACAGTAGAGAAGAGACAGTTATTATGTGGTGGTTGCACATTTGGAGTGCTCCGCAGAAGTTGAAAAAGATGTTACGACGAACGAATCTTGGTGTGGCAAATTTGCGTATGAGTGTCTTGGTGAGGTGAGGCAACTTGTGTGACTCTTCCTAGGTTGTAAATCGAAACGGTAATGCTCATATTGTAATAGTTTTGAAATAATAAGACCTAGTTGGGTGTTAGGCATGGTTTGTGTCACCCATACTATATATGTGTGTCTCTTTTTCATTTCCTAAGTGTTCTCTTTGTTTAATGGATGTATGTTTATATATGACTAAGTGTTAAGTTGTTAACAATTATTTAAGTATACAAGAGTTGCACTAGAGTAGGAGTGTGACTTGTTAGTAGCCTAGAACATAGTATGGGTATGCTCTAGGTGAAGAGATGCAGTCCAGACGAATTATCCTTGGTGTTGCCAAGAATCCAAGTGAGAAATGTTACGGTACCACATGCCCTCAGGAGGTGCATGATCGCAATTTTTGGCTAAGCACACTATGGGAATGTGACAGATGGTATCAGAGCCTAATCGTTGCATATCTTGATGAAGGGTTGGTGAGATATTCACCACTATATCAACAATAGATGGTATCAGATCTTGTTCATTGCAGATTCTGATGAAGGGTTGTTAATCTCTTCACCACTATCTCGACGATAGATGGTATCAGAGCTTGTTTGTTGCAAATTTTGGAGAAGAGTTGGTGAGACCTTCACCACTATCTCAACAATAGATGGTATCAGATATCAAAACACACTCTACTATTGTGGTGGTGACAATGGTGATAGAGCACAACAAGAAGGCATTTTGTTGCGAAGATAGTCCAGTGGGAATGTTTACGGACTTGGTGGAGTAAATTGGTTCATCGCAGACTTTGCATCAAACTTATGATAGAGGTTTGGCTGACAATGAGGTGGAAGGTTGGTCTAGGAGCACACCTTGTATACACCAAGATCAGATTTTGTGGTGAGACAAATACTTGGTCAGGGCGGGTGATCACAGAACTCGTCATAGAGTTCATCGCAAAACTTATCGCAGAGTTGATCGAAGAGACAGTCTAGGTGCATACTTGGTTGATTTGGGACAGAAGTAAGTGTCGGACATGTTGTGCATGCATTGAAGGGACCAGGAACAGAGTTTTTTGGGTGAACCAAGCACTTGGGAAAGGCAGTTGAATGCAAGATGTGTCGCATGACTTGTCGCAGATTTAACCACATAAGTGATTGCAGAAGTGAGTGCAGAGGGTGATCGCAGAAGTGATTGTGAAGGGAACATGTTTTGGGTTGCAGCAAGTTGAAGCACTTGGGTGAACTAATTAAGGTTCCCTAGAGGAACTTTGTAGCAGCTAGTTGGTTGGGCACATTTATATCATGACATATTTGTGTCATGCATCACCAAGAATAGCAGTTGATTTGAGTTGGGTTGTTGGATGAGTGGGTCGACCGCAACCTTCAGATGAGGTGACTCTTCACAGAGTTACACAAATCGGTTAAGAACAATACGAATTATCATTCAGGCAGTGGGTGCATGGTTCCTTGGAGAAGAAGTAGTCAAGGTGTGGATATGGAAGGACATTGAAGATTAGTTCAGCCATTTGCATGCGTAGTTTGGGACTTAGACGGATTTTTGAAGTGGACAGATGGACTCAGATTTCTATTGAAACAAAGTTCTTGTAGGTTTTTGGAGTTGTGAATGGTGATTGATGCGAGTTCATGCGAGATTTAGTTGCTTAGGCAAGTGAAGGTCCAAGACAATAGAACCAAGCCATGGGTGCAACCAAGGATTTCATTGGAAAGGTATGATTGGTTTTGGGTTGTTTCATTTCCTAAGTGTTGCAGTGAGTTCTTTGAAGGGAAGTTGAATGATTTGGTCATTCAAGTGCAATCTGTTTCCATGGTGAGGACTGGAAGACTTGAGGGTGACTCAAGTGGTGCAAATTCGAAGAAGTCATGTAGCATTTGGGACACCTTAATTGGGAGAATGTGCAAAGATCTTGGAGTGACCTACTTGGATGAGTCATTTGGTGGACTAAGGTATATTTGGATACAATTGTGGAGGTGGCTTGAGGAAGTTTCCTAACTCTTTGACGAGGCACATTGGATAGGTCGCTACAGTGAATGAGGAAGTGAAGATTGTATGCATCGAGTTTGATAGAATGGGTGAGGTGCCTTGGTGTTTGGTGCCTTAGCCAGATTTGTGAGGTCATGTTATGACTTGACAATCGTGATGACATTGACAAAGTTTGGACACTTGCAGGAGGTGCAAGGAAGTTTCGTTCTAGGACAAGGATGGATTCAATAGAGAAGTCGACCAAGAACTGTTGGTAGTCAACCTAAATGGGGAGAACGTAGACCAGGTGACTTGGGTGGTGTTCTCTCAACTTTGGTACGGAACATCTGATGAGGTAGAGTGCACCTTGGTGACTTGCGGATGATTGTGCAATGACTCAGATATCTGGGAGATTCGTTGGTTCAGGTTGGCAGAAGTATTGGTGCGGATGTGCCTAAGGCATGGAAGTTATTTGAGGTGAATCATTCTACTTGGATCATTTTGGACAGTTCATTGGGGCATTTAAGAAGTGTAGACACATTGGCTACACTCATCGTAAATGTTGATTTGCAGAGAGGTGACTTGACAAAAGGAGGTGAGTTGAGGACTTGCCTTCGTTTGGAGGATTGTGCAGACAAGAAAATTGCAACATGAAGAGATTACTTGGACATGGGCATTTCTCTTTCTTTGGGGCAGCATGGTTGACGGTGAAGCCTAACCATTCTAAGGCATAGAGAGGTAGACGCAACAACATGGTCGGGAGATGAAGTAATGTGGAAAAGGTAGTCTAGATGTGCAATTATTGGGTCAAATGGGATGTTTCATATCCGATGATGCAAATGAAGATGGGGATAATTCAATCAAGGAAGCCAAAATTATGGACTTCATCATAAGTTGAGTCATAAGGGAAAAGATGGTTGGACGTGCAAATTTCCTTTGAATCTTCGTAGACTTGGATGTGATGCAAACTATGTGCAAGAAATTGGCTAATTGTTCCATCAGGTGGATAGTGGAGTCATGTTGTCGTGGATGACTTTGTTTTGCGGTGACTTCATAGTGCAACAAGGTGAAGGGAGACCTTGCTTTGGTCTTAGATTGTTGTGCAGATGGACTGAATTACGAAATGAATTCAAAGTATGGATGTGTCAATAGGTTTGAAGTGCAACACTTAGACATTGCGGAGGATCTCCTTGACTAATATCAGATGATGTCAGCAGTAGTGAGGAAAGGGTGAACACTTGCCTTAGTCTTTGGAGTTGGATGGAATGACGAAGATGCGACATAAAAGACTAAGTTCAAGCATGAGGAAGTGGATTCTCATGATGTGGGCATGATGATTGGACTAGCTACCCAATCAGTCCAAGGCATGGGGGATTTTATTGTGTGGATACATGGCATAGTTGGTTGAAGTATGGGCACAACAACAAGATCATAGGAGTTAAACACTTAGGTGAAATTTTGAAGTGAAGTGGGCATCAGTCAGTTGTAGTAGGAAACGACAACAACAACAAAACCGAACAACAGTAAGGAAACAGCATTACAGTGAGATAGTGCAACAAATCATGCGGAGTTGGGTGCAATAAAATCTGGTTGGTCTGTGGAAAATTTGGGGTTTCCACTTTGGTAGAATTTGGGGTTTCTAATTGACACGGTTTGTGGTTTCCAATAGACTTAGTTGTGATGGGAGAAACAAGTTTGAGAGGAGACTTGGAGATCACAGATCTTGTGGATATTGTCGGGGACGGAAACGAATTGAGGTGGGGGAGAATGTAAGGCCTTTGTCTAGAAGGGAACAGAGACCATCGCCCAAGTCCTCAAGGAGAAAAAACGTGGGGTTCCTCCAACACCCAAGTATTGCACAAGTTGGGCAAGTGGGCACCTTGGGCATGTGAATGCATCAAGGGGCTTGCCCAAGTATGAAGCGACCAAGGTTGGGGCACGGTGGTCCCAAGGGGAACGACAGTTCATGAACACATGGGTTCATTTTGGTGAGTGGTTATGTGAATGGGCGTGATGATTTGTTTAGGCGACCGGGTCCATGAAGGAGTGCAACAATTCATTTGGGCATGATGGTTCATGAAGGGGTGTGACACCCCCAAAGGATGTAACAATTTGTGATGGTGACCTTTGGAGTATCTATAAGAGAACAAGGGCGCACAACCAAGGGAGGCATATTTGAAGAACAAGGAGAGAAATATTAGCTCTATGATTCTAAGGCAGACTTAGAAGAAGAGGGGTGAGCTCCCTCAAGGAGCCAAGTCACTCCACATGGGAGGACTTGTGTTGCCTTAAGGTGATTATGTGGACAGAGTTCGAGCAATATTCTTTTGGGCTGAGTCTGGGGGAATTCTTGTCACGGGTCTGAGGAGGCACGCTACGATATAGAACCACAGGTTTGTGCAAAGTCTTAGAGTAGAGAACAAATGGTGAGTCTTTGGTGGATGCATGTGTTGGGGTGTTCTACAGAAGTTGTGAAAGATGTTGTGACGAATGAGTCTTGGTGTGACAAATATGTGTACGAGTGTCTTAGTGAGGTGAGGCGATTCGTGTGACTCTTCACATGTTGTAAATCGAGCTAGTAGTGCTCATATTGTAATAATTTTGCAATAATAAGACTTAGTCGAGTGTTAGGCACGGTTTGTGTCACCTACACTATATATGTGTCTCTTGTTTGTTTCGCAAGTGTTCACTTTGTTTCATGGATGTATGTTTATATATGACTAAGTGTTAACAATTGTCTAAGTATACAAGAGTTTCATTAGAGTAGGAGTGTGACTCGTCGGTAGCCTAGAACAGAGTATGGGTATGCTCTAGGTGAAGAGGTGTAGTCTGGATGAAGTATCCTTGGTGTTTCCAAGCAACCGAGTGAGAAACTTCACAGTGTTGCACACCCTCAAGAGGTGCATGATTGCAAGATTCGGCTAGGCACACTATGGGGACATTATAGTACCTACGTCATTACATTTTCTCTTAAATCATCCAATTCATTAAATTATAGAAGCTAAATGATTGAATTCAAATTATATAAATTACATATATTTTAGAATGTGAGGAAAATGATGGTTAATGTAATCAAATTTGATTTATCAAACTTTAAGAAAGTTAAGAAATTACTTGATTTGCTTTAGAATTTTATTTTTTAGTCCAAAAAATTCAAGAGAAGCCTTCCTAAATGACCGTTAATTTGGTTGGTTAAAAGGTTATGACGATCTGTATTGGAATGAATAATTTGAAATTGTGATTTAATGTGAGTGTAGGAAAGACATTTTAAGAGAAAGTGTTTTTCATCTTGAGCCCTCTTAATGTCACAAAGATGACAAGTCCTCTTAATGTCACAAAGATGACAAATTCAAAGTTCTAGGAATTGTCCAATACCCTTTTCCAATATGGAGCTCATGAGAATTTGTTTTTTATCTTAGCAATGTTGATCACATCATAATTTCTCCTTAAATTTAGATGTGATAATATTAATATTTTTAGTATTATTGTTATTATGCAAAGTAACCTCTTCCTTTATTCCCTACTAATTTTAACAAAAACTTGATATCTTTAAAAACTCTCTAATTGTAAAAAAAATAAAATAATATAACAAATTTAATGTTTATATAATTTTGAAATATTAACCATTATATTTTAAATCATTTTTTAACATAATTATGTAAAAAATTTGAATATATATATATATATATATATATATATATATATATATATATATATATATATATATTTCATAATCTTAAACATAACTTTATTTACAAGAAAATATTTATTTTTAATGTATAATTTTAACACCCATTTTCCATTTAAAAATATGTTATAATACGTAGTAGATTATATTATAAGGAAGAAGAGTGTATTTTAAATGTATAATTGAACATTGTTTATTTATTTTTTCTCTTTATTGTCAATGCCTTTTTGAACATGTCTTTTAACGTGGATTTATGAAATTCAAATCTTGATATTAATTTTTTTTTATTAGTGAGTATCGTCAATTGATCTTGAAATTTAATTATAAATTTAATAGAGAAATATATAACCAAATATAGATAATACGTGAGAAATAAAAATAGATACATTAGAAACAAAACAAATCTAGTTTGAAGGTACATTTTTTACAAAGAGATTCCAAAAACCCCTTTCATGAGAAAGGGGTAAGTGGGCTACATTACTAACCTTATTTCTTATTTTTTATAGGGTTTTGATTAGGAGGACTTGAGCTCCTTGTTTTGTCTAACCAACTCCTTGGAAAGTGAAGTGAAGTGAAGGACATTATCAACATTGGTTCATCAACATTGATTTGGTTACATAATTTGAACCTTCTTTTTTATAAGGTTTTGATTAGGAGGACTTGAGCTCCTTGTTTTGTCTAATCAACTCCTTGGAAAGTGAAGTGAGGAACATTATCAACATTGGTTTTTAATACATTGTTTGAACTTTTTTTTTATAGGGTTTTGATTAAGAGAGCTTTAATCTATGAGAACTCTTTGTTTTTGTTAAATTAACTTCATGAAGAATGAAGTTAAGGACATTTTAAAATAGGATAAACATATTAATAACAAGGTTTGAGCATTTACGTTACTTTATATATCACATCATGTCAAGAGTATTTTTAAAGAGAGTTTATCTATATTAAAAGTAACAAAAGATTTTATATACTACATTATATAAACAGTACTTTTAAAAAGAGTTTGTATCTCACTAGTATTCAAAGGGTTTTTTTATTTTAGCATCTATGTTACTTTATATACCACATTATGTCAAGAGTATTTTGAAAAAGAGTTTGTATCCCACTAATATTCAAAGGGTGTTTTTTGAAAATCTAAGAGAGCGTGATACTTCATTTGCTTTTGCTTCGCAATTAAGAAGTGGTCAGGAGTGGTTAAGACTACATTGCAAAGAGGTTGGATAGGTTCTTGTTAGATGAGAATTTAGTGTCGTCGGGGCTTAGATATAGATCTTGGGTGTGCAATGTAAAGACATCAGATCACATGCGAGTGATTCTCCATTTGGAACAAGATAAAGATTTTGTCAACTATCATTTCAAATTTAATTATGTTTGGCTTGAGGATCCATAATTCGTTGATTTTGTAAGATCCAATTGGAACGGATTTTTGGGAACGAAGTTATTAAATCCTATGGATTCTTTGGTTAAAAAGCTTAAGTTACTAAATTCATTGGTGATATTTTGGGAAAGGAAGAAAAAGACTGAAGCAAAGGAAGAGTTGGTATAGCTAGAATTGGATTTGGATACATTATACATTGAATCCCCCGGGGGTTTTGAGAAGGAGGAAGATAAAGAGTTGGTGATAGAAAAAGAAAAGAGGAAATTAGTCCTATTAAGACAGAAGGAGGAAACTTGCAGGCAAAAGAGTAGGGTGAACTGGTTGGCTTCAGGAGATAGGAATACTAAGTTTATCCATGCTTATGCAAATTCCAGAAAATAGATCATTACTATTTGGGATATTACCAAGGATGATGGAACAATAATCACCAATAATCTAGAATTACAAAAGGAAGCAATTGACTATTTCCATAATGTTTTTAAGGAGCGGGATAACATTACCATATTTGACCAGTTTGCAGTTTTAAGGAATTATCTGAGGATGTTTTCAGTGGAAGAAGGTCTCAGATTGGTTGAGCCAGTTACTTTAGCGGAAATATTGTCAACTCTTAAAGGTTTTAAGGTTTCAAAAAGTCTTAGGTCGGATGGCTAGACTACTGAATTTTTTCTGGATTTCTTTGAAATTTTGGGTAATGATATTTTAGAAATGATGGAAGAGTCTAGGAGGAAAGGTATAGTTTATGGTGCCTTGAATTATACCTTTATTGCACTTA
>ML781124.1:240676-288408 GCA_009831015.1 Picea engelmannii | reverse complement strand
TGTACTCAGGGCTGCTAGCACTTCAAAGGCTCCATGTCATTGAATGGCATGAAAAGAGCTTTTCTGCGGCAAAATCATGATAAGTCATCATGACGCGTGCTTAGTTTGTTATCTGTCTTTCCTTGCAAGAATTGAATTACAGAAAACGAGCAGTTACGCAGAGGCGAAATGATATATGTCGGGTATCTCCTGGGCCGGGTTATTAAGGTGGGATTGCGTAGAATGATATAAAAACTACTGTGAACATTAACGAATAGGTTATCGAACAAAAGAAAACATGCAAATGCAGATAATGAAAGAAACCAACCAAGCGCAATGGTAGAGTTTACTAGTTCAATAAGTTAGAATAAGAATTGTTAGCGTGAACAGTTGATCTGCCAAAGCTTTCTCCCTCAGTAAATTCAGATTCACTGAAAACATAAACATATTTAACATTTTAAGCACACGAAAGCAAGCCAATGATCTGTCCTTTAAGACTATTGGTATAAGAACCAACGAAAGCACAGTAATATTTGCCATGCATACCTTATAGGGTAAATGTCATCGTTAAATATTAATCTGCAAATTATGATTCCAAGTGCCAGCTCGAGAGTTTGACATTGTTAGTATGGAGTCTTTCTAGTTTCAGACATCGAGACGACACAGATATTAAGATACACGCAAATTCAATGGAATATATATATTATATGCTAGGTAGTGCAGGTTACATGAAGAAGTGAGAATGGAAATTCCTTTTTTTTCTGGAATAATTAACCGTAAAAAGCAGTACATAATCGTAAGAAAAATTCTTGAACATGGGTTATGGTTCAGGTGGTCTGATGGATGTGGCGCTGCTGATGATCTGAAGCTGCAGTGCCCTCACCTGATCGAAGAATGTCTGGGTGTAATGTCATCTCCAGCAGCGAGTCTCGCAATTGCTCCGCTCCTGCTTGTATTACTTCCTTATCCCTCAACTGATACGGAAACGTCATTTGTCAGAAGAATAATAACCGAACATGAGAATCATTTTATTTAAACAGAAAGAAAGAATTTCATGCACGGAAACTTGCCTCTGCATTGAAGACATTCAAGACCAGGCCTCTGAAGGAAGTGATATTGGCGTTTAGAATGTCGAGACCCAGTGCATCCATTGCTTGCATTAATCTAACAAAACCACCCACTCGCTTTTCACTGAATATTCTCAGGTTGAAAACATGTGCATCAACCTGGCTCACCTCGATCTTCACAAATACCACCGCCGGAACAAAAATTTAATAAGTTGAAGATATCATTCAGAGAGTTCAAGAATCATTGCATGAATTTGTGTAAGCCCATCAGATAACAACACCAGAACAAAAACTTTGTTGTTCAGAAAGTTGAGGAATCAATGGATGAATGTATTTGTTTTAGGCTATCAACTTTTTGGGTACAGTAAAATACCCACCTGCATGGTTTGAACAGTTTCTTCAGTTGCATTTCCTGGACCTTTGGTCAGATCTGTCTTACCAGAGCATCTCGCATGGGTTTCCTCATCTAGGGCTGTTTGACCACCATTTTCCAAATTAGGCGGAGTTGTAGGGTTTCCCGGTTGAATGTCCATTTCGTCCAATTCTTCTTGGAGTTCCTTCACCTGCTGCTGCAGTTCCTTGATATACTCAATAGCATCCCCTAATATTGAGGCCCTGTCCATCTGCATTAGAGAGAATATGTAAGTCCAAACTTGCAGAAAAAATAAGCTTGTAGGACTAATAGAACTGTACAATATTTATAGAGTATTAATGGACAAGACCTTGGTGATCTTGGGAACCAATGCGCGTAAAGCATAGAGCCTTTCGTTGAGCTTTTTCCTCCGCTTGCGTTCAGCTACCAAGTTCTTGGAGAGATGTCTTCTGCCAGATCGGCCCGCAGCTTTCTGGTCATCGTCGTCCTCCATTTGATCGGTGCAGTCTGAGGAATCTGCTCGTGAGATCTCTTGCTTGACTTCTTTATCCTGAACTTCTTTTGACAAACCACTCGTATGAGGGGATTCAGTGAGGCCGTGCCCGCGAGGTAGTGAATTGGTCCTCATCGGTAAGCTTGCCTGTTGAATATCTTGCAGAGAAACTGGATCGATATGCACAGCGGGTGGTTTTTCCGAATGATTAATGGAATCGACAGATCCTTCATAGAAGTCGTTCTTCTGCTTAATTTGGCCAGAGACCGCCGCTTGTGGCTGCAATTGTTGTCCGAGGAAGTTGAGATGCGGCGTGGCCATGTGAATAGACAGTTGCGACTCTGATAAAGCCCTTTCTGCGTCCCAAGGTACAGAAGAATCTCCTGTAGCTGCAGGGAGCCATGGTAAAGTACCGGCCGTTTCGCTCACGGATCCAAGGCCACAGCCACCGAGGCTTGCAGCGGCACTGAATAAACTATTCGTATCATACATCTGAGGAAGCCACGGATCGCACTGCGTCAATACAAATTGTATAAGGGCTGCGTTTTCTGCGACCTAGCAAATTGTACAAAACAAAACGGAATTAGTTTCCAGATCAGAAATCGAGAAATTGAAGCTCAGAAAACCTTTAATTAAGATATCAACACGTCACAGGTTTCGAAACGAAGAGCTATTCAAAACCGTTACGGACAGGAATCAAAACTTTGGAATTTGCTTTCAGATCAGAAATTAAAGAGAAATTGAAGCTAAGAAAACCTTTAAATAATATCAATGCAAGCCTTACAGGCTTCGAAATGAAGAGACCTACAAGACCGTTAACGGACAGGAATGAGAACTTTAGAATTTGCTTTCGGATCAGAAATTAAAGAGAAACAGAAGCTAATAAAACCTTCAAATAATATCAAGACAAGGTTTGAAACGAAGACTCTACAAGACCGTTAAGGACAGGGATGAAATTTTTTTTGCTTTCAGATCAGAAATCAAAGAGAGATTGAAGCTAAGGAAACCTTTAAATAATATCAATACCGTTACTGACAGCGATGAGAAGTTTAGAGTTTGCTTTCAGACAGATATTATAGAGAAATTGAAGCTAAGAAAACCTTTAAATAATATCAATACGAGCCTTACAGGTTTCGAAACGAAGAGCTCTACAAGACCGTTGCGGACGGGGATGAGAACTTGAGTTTGCACTGCTTCCTGTCATCAGAAAATGGGCACTTCCATGTGAATAAGATCAGCGGAAATTATCAAAACAATCATAATTCCAAATCAGAACCTGTGCCTGGGAATATTTTACCTGTCCGGCATCGGGATCTCCAATATTTGGAAAGTTCATCCACCGCGGTTGTCCTGATAAGAACACCTGTCCTTGAATCCTGGAATTCGTTTCAAATGTTAGTTATCTTGCTATTAATTGATATGCAGCTTCGAACAGTCTAATTTTAATCTTGGCTTGAAACTTGATCTTTGCCCTTGCACCTCAAACAAAGCTTCGTTGTAAGCGTTAAAGTAGCTATAGCATTCATTTAAGTTTAATTTTCTTTCTCGCTGAATGCACGTGAATTTTCTTAACGAAATTTTCAGAGCAGGACCTCAAATCTTAACCTCAACGTTTAAGCAACGCTAGTAATCTCACAGTTTTTTCTTTTCATGATGTCCATATATATTTACGTTTGTGCATAACTTTGTTCTACTAAATTTTGAGTATACTGACTGATACAATGTCAGGACTCTCAAATTTAAGACTTCTGATTTCAAAATAAGGTCTATATTATATTGAGTTATCCAGAGCGTTAGTGTTCGTGATGCAATGTCAATTTCTTTAAGCAATCTTAAAAATATTAATCAGATTTAGAAATTTTGTATCAAAGCAAACCGACTAGTTTTTTAATGGGATGTTTACAAAGAAAGCTACTTAAAATTGAATAAAGCCACTATAAATGATCTAAGGATATACTCAACAGACATCAATATAAGAGTGCACAAGCCAGACGGCCACGATTGTAAAGCTCGGTTAAACTGCAAATGATCTTAGCTAAAGAATCAACATTTTGATCTCACTCAGCAAAATAAAAGATTAAATAAAAAGTTTGTTGTAGGAAATCCAATTATAATTCTTAGAAGCTATGAAGGTTCTAAATATATTTTGTACATACACATGCAGGAACAAACCCTGAATGTTTGTGTACCCTAAAAAATCATTAAGTGTTGAAAGTCACTTATAAGGACTTGACTGTGCATTAACGAGTGTTCTGCAACTACACTGCTAAAAATTGCTATCCACGACAGTTAACACGATTGTGAATTACTTGCAAAAAAAACTGTCGGTCAGGACCTTGAACCGTTGAAGACCAAGACCAAACAACATCTCAATAGAAATGGCTGAGAATGACTCTCGGCGCCTTTAACAGTAACAAGAAAGCTGTATTTTTAAAACGGTCAGTATTCATCGAACGTGCAAAGGATTCGATTACGATCATCATATAAATTCTTCAAAATAGAAAATCTCCGCCCTATCTGAGATTTGTTGACTGGCGCTCTATATACTGCGAGACGACCAAAAGAAACCTTGCGAGAATAGTGCCTGAAATCCCTGATTGCAATAGAGAGGTACATAGCTATTTTATCCTTCAGCGGCAATTGCCGCTACAAAAACTGACAATAGCTTAGAAAACTATGTCTGTCAATTTGACGGATCAAATTTAGAGAACTGTACATATCCATTAGAATTCGCTGAATCCCGACAGCCGTCAAAATCTGTAATTAATTATGAAGAGCAAGGTCGACATAGGATTTAGCGAGCGTTCAACAATATTATGCGAGAAAATGACTTGTAAATTTTTAAGAATAAGCATGTGATCTGGACGGTTTACACACTCTCCATTGTCCGACTTTCAATCTTGACAGTGAAAATAAGGCATTCAGTAATCCACACACTCTCCATTGGCCGAATTTTAATCTTGACCGTGAAAATAAGGCAATACAGTGCATTTGACTGAGATTTCACCCCGGCTAAGAACCTAATTTCAATGGAGAAAAAGATCCTAAAACCGCCAATTCTGCATTAAGGGAACGGAGCTTTGGTCGATCTGTCCAAACGAATTAGGTTTTGGCTAACTTAATCTAAATCTCCATTCATAGCTAACTTAATTCTCCATTTCACTTCGGTATTTCCTAATCTGTGGTTTAAACTTTAAAGCGATCTTAAATATGGAGAAACGAGAACCAGATAGACAGTGATAAGTGTGCTTATAATCAAATCCATAGAAACAAACTATTTCAGATCTTTAAAGCTTAAATTCTTTGCAGAAGATTAATAGAGAAAAGAAATAGCCTGAATTCTGATCTCGTTCTGCGATAGAAAGAGCGTAAACCGGGACCGGATTAATTTCTTTACCCAGAGTCCAGTGGAATTGAAGATGGAAACTCTGCCAATATTTCGCATGTAGTACATTTAGGATGCTGAATCATCACGTCCCGGCAACTGCCGCCTTCAAAATAACGAGGTGAGAAGAAAAGGTGGGACTCAGGGCTAGGATTTTGCAGTCCTTGCCCCGATTGATCAGCCCCGCTGCAACAGCATCCCGTCCAGTCTAGACATCTTCAAAGAAAATTATACAATATCAATAATGATGACACCATACATGTAATCAGGAAAAGCTTCAATTCGAATCTGAATATAATACAATACCGTTGATCATCGCTCAGCTTCCAATAGATTACATAATCCCAGCGCTTGGCGCCAACGAGAGAACGCAGCCGTTCTTGCGGCGCGGCTAGATGGATGTTCAATGACCCGTTTCTGCACAAATCATCAAACACGACAGTTTACAAAACACAGATCGAGAGATCGAATCCCGCAAATAAATCAAAATATCTCTTCTATCGATCGAATCAAAATAAAATACATACGGTCTGGTTTCACGTGAACTAGCCCGAGTCACTGTTTCATTGCCCATACCAGTTATTCTAACAACAGAAATAACATTCATACACAGAATTTCAGAGACTTCTAATTATTTATAACGCCGGTCGGTCCTTGTAAAAAGGCGGAGCCGATCTATGAGAGCCGAGAAGAAGAGGAGGAACAGGAATTCATTAATTTCTCCGTATCTACGGAGTATTGGGGATTGGAGCGTCAAGAAATGGATTCGAGTGTGGCAGACGGCATTATTACGCCGATTTTAGCAAGACGGGTCGGGCTTTAGAGAAAAAACTTTAAGCTTTTTCCAAACAAGGCGAGGGCCTCATCTGCCGGTTGCTCAGACATTCACGTTCTCTAAATCAAGAACCGGAAATGTTCTTTACGGGGTTCGAAATCAGGGTCCTCACGCCAAGAAAACAAAACATTCCCAAACTAGACGGAGTCGGCGATAAATATAAATATTCCCCGCTGCCCGGCCAGGCGGTTGTGAGCGAATCCCCACTGAGAATCGACATGTCAGGGGAGAGTACGAGTGCATCAGCCATTGCCTTGCGATCACCAGATGCCTTTGTACGCCCCTTGACAGACAAAATAACCGAGCTAGCCTATTCAGTTGATCTTTGATTCTCGATTCTTCCCCCCGCCCCCATGGCAGACCGTGCCGCCATTTTCCATTCCAATTTCTTTGACTGTACTGGTGAAAGCTATCGTTACCGGCGCCATGATTATCATCATCGTCGTCAGCAGAAATCGCATCCACATGGTGCACAGAAACTAAGGGAAACACAAAAAGCCGATACGGCAGCAGAGACGAGACTGGAAAATTTACCTTTCGAGCATCTTCGGCTGCTTCTTGTTTTTCTGCTCAGATTTGCTGCAATCCCTCTCGGTTTAGCTCTCGAAGACGAGGGCGGCTTCAGGAGGAAGAAGAAGAATGGCGGAAGAGCATATTTTGCAGAATAGGTAGAGCGTGCGAGGAGGGGAGTAGGTGACAGGCAGCGAAGGTGTGAAGAGTTTGCGGTCAGTTTAGTTAGTTCGTTAAGAGGAGATATAATATTAGCGGTGATAATAATGATGATGCCCCCCAATGACAGTGCGAGTATGTTAACCTGCTCTTGCTCTTCCTCCGCGTGACATTTAACATTTAATGTTGAACGTAACAGTTTCCTTTCGTTGGTAATTAAATACAATACAGAAATAGCAAAATTGTACCACTTACTTTGTCCATATACATACGATTAAGTTTATCTGCATGCAAAAACGACTTTTTTAAGCGATAAATTTTATATTAATTCCACAAAACAATTTAAGGATATTAGAGTTTTCCATGATTTCAGTTTTCGTTAAATGATAAAATGATGTTTTTAGGTATTTTGTCCCATTCAAATTATAGAAATAGTGGAATAATAAAAACATTATACAAAATGTCGTTTGTGAAATATCTATACATAGTATATACTAATTTTAATTAAATTAGGTTTATTATTAACTATATTTATTAAACATATTATAAAAATTGTTTAGTAAAGGATTAGCCTGATTAAACCTATAAAAACAAATTCCATGTGGTGTGTCAGCATTATACCACGTAATGTTTGTAAAACATCCATATATAATATGTACTAATCTTTACGAAACATTATATCCATACATAATGGATACTAATTTTTTAGATCTAAATGTATCGGGATGTTTGTAAAATGAAACATCCGTGCACATGAATTTAATATTAATTTTTTAGATCTAAATGTATTGGGATGTTTGTAAAATGAAACATCCGTGCACATTAATTTAATATTCACTCGAGATTTATTAAATATTCGAAAGATTATGAAAAAAAACTAACTTTTTAAAATTTGAATTAAAATTGTAAAATTTCTATATGTGAATGCAATTTGTATATTTAAAAGATCTATGAATTTCATAATATTTTAATAAGAATGAAATCTTTTTTTTTAAATGTAAGGCATTTTCATTATAGAAGATATTGAGTTTGGAGTTAAGCATTTTGTAAAAGAGAAAGTTAAAGACATTGAAAGCTATTTTGTTTAAATTTGAAAAATGGAAGATTCTATTTTCATTTTTGATATTCATAATGTGTTTAATTTAAGAAGGAATATTAAGCTTTGGACAAAGCGTCTTGTTCTTATTTTAATATTAATTTTTCAAATTATGTGATTATTATGATAAGTGCTCTTCTAACTAAGTTACATGAATTACTTTTGAGAAGAATGTGAGCTCTTAGCTAAAAAGTCATGATAAGTAAGATAAAGGGTGGATTTTTTTTTTATTTTATTATTTGATTTTAAACCACTTAATTAATCTTAGGATTACATCTGAATATTGTTGGAACAACAAGGTTAATTTTATTTGTTGTTTTGTTAACTAAATTTGACACGATCTTAGAAATAACATATTGAAGATGTTAGCTAGAAGATATTAGGGGTCCTTTTTGGGTGAAGGGTTGTAGTAATAAGGTGTATGAGAGGGTCATTGCCTTGCATTTAGAAATAATGAGGAGTATTCAAAGGTTATCACAACTTAAATTGAAACTATAGTGTTGAAAGAAGATTCAATGGAAGTTGGAAAGCTAAGTATTGTGTTCTTGAGAGCAATTGTAAAGCTGCAAAATTTTGGTTTTGGGAAGAAAAGAAGGTCCACTTCAACACATTTGTTACTTAAGTGATTTTATATCACCACGAGGTTTAAGGTTCTAGTATTTCCAAGGAAACTTGGAGGAAAATTGAACAAATCCAAAAATATATATAATAAATAACCTTAGAATTAAGAGCAATACATTTTATCCAATCCTCTTTCTAGAAGTTGGGCTTCCACCCATTAAGAGTAAGGTTATGGTTAGGTACTTAACGTACAATAAAATGGTAATTAACATGAATAATGAGAGGTTTCCTATCATTGCTTCAAACAATAATAAAAGTCACTCAAAATTCAAAAGAGGTTGGAGTAGAGATGTAGTGTCTTGATTAAATCATTGGAGGATACTGGAGGAGGACACCCTTCAAGATATCAAAATTGTTAAAAGAACTATCATAACTAAGCTCAAAGATCAAATGTGGAGCTATAAAGACACTAAGAATAAGAGAAAGTTGACTTAATATAAAGAAATCATTAGCCCCAAGTTAGAAGATCAAAAGTATCCTTTTATTGTTTCCATCTAAAAATGAAAATAAATATTGAAAAGATAAAGGACAATTCCTATGATCTTCATAGTGAAAGAGGACATTGGACAAGACCTAAAAACACTTTAGAATGAAAGAATGTGTAAAGTATATGAGATCAATAAAGTAGAGAATTAAAAGAACTTTTTTTCAAATACATGGCCCACAAAGACATTAGATCTAAAAACATTTGCAATCAAACCTATCTCCATAACTTTTTAACTCATAAAAATTAAAGGAAACTCAAGAATTTCATTTGCAAGTTATTTGATCATAAAAACAACATGATAAATCAAAGTAATTAATTTATTTTTATACGTATAGAATAAATTCTATCTTAGTGGACAATCATCATCATCAATCATATATATGATGATGATGTTTACCATTCTCTAAAACCAATAAATTCTATCAAAAAAACAAAGGGTATCAAACTATGTATTCTTCATAATGTCAACTCTATCTTTGAACATGGTAGAAATTAAAGTACCAAGGTTATTATTAATGAGATTAAATATTCTTCAAAATGTCATTTCTATTTTCAAATATGATAGAAATGAGTACCAAGGTCATTAGAATTTTTTCATATACCAGGAAGAGTAATTAAGTTATGAAATTAGGTAAATTTATTTCTTATATCATTAAGGATAGGGTATGTTAAAAGGAAATGATAATTAGGTAAATTTATTTCTTATATCATTAAGGATAGGGTATGTTAAAAGGAAATGATAATCATCCTCAATCTGGTTTTTTCACAATTTTTACAAATCCACTCATCCCAAGGTGTTTTTGGGTTAGTCTAGCTACCATTTCACTATGGAGGTCAAAAGCATTGGTCATGATTTTAGCAATATTTGTTTTGTTCTTTAATGTAGGGAAAAAAATCTTGATAACTTTCCGATTTGTGTCAATGGTATTTTCTAATTTGACTTGAACGAAATAGGAAATCTAACGACTCAAATTTTGTTGAAATTACCAACAAATTAATCACAATTACCAATTTTGATTGAGCAAAATGATTAATAACCTTGAAAACCCTTGTAGCACTTGAACTATGTAAACTCAACACCTCATATTGATAATTCCATCAAAAGACAATCATTTTTGTTAGATTCTCATGAAAATATTCTAGTTTGTCCTCTTGCTAAGAGTTATTATACAAAAAAGCACTAAACAATTGGTTGTTTATCCTTCAACCTTTGTAATATTTCAACTTCTTATCTATATTAACCCTAATAATAATATATTCTTTATGAATCTAAATTTCCAAATTACAATTTACAAACTTATAATATTGTTATCATACCAGCATACTAACAAAAAAAATTGATATCTTTAAACTAACATACTCACAAAAAGTTAATATATTAATTCTAAATTTATTAAATAATATATAATTTTCTAATTTTTGTTATTAAAATTTTAATTATTTTATTTTAATTTATAAATATTTTCATATTATATATCCATACAAAATTTTATTTATAATTACATGTAATTTTCCAAAAATATACATAATCCTTTGCTATCATATGACACTTTAATCCGTTATTATTCACAATATAAATATAATCTTTTCCTATCATATGACACTTTAATCCGTTATTATTCACAATATAAATATAATCTTTTCCTATCACATGACAGCTTTAATCCATTATTATTCACAACACCTTTAACTAATTAGATTGGTATTAAAAAATCTAAACTTTTTCTTTTACATGACATCTTTACACCATTATTACTTACAACAGCTTTACCTAATTAGAATGATAATCAAAACCTCTTCCTTGAGATAAGGAAATGTCCACATTAAGTTATGTGTTTGACAATTTAGTATCCCATTGCCATTTTATTACAATAAAGAAAAGGGAGGACTCTATGCTTACACTAGCATATCTTTATTATAATAAAGTAGAGAGGGACTCCGTGCTAGTAATATCTTTAACTATAAAGTTGCATGTTACTTTACTTTCATGATGTCACCCCTTATGAAAAACATAACTCTCAATCAGAAGTGATAATGTTCTTAGTTGTTTCCAGCGTTTCTAACTCTACTCTTCTTTGGTCTTTGACTAAACATTCTTCCATTACAAAATCCTTGGTTGGATGGGAGAATGATTTTTCTAACCAACTAATATATATATATATATATATATATATATATAACCTACAATTGATATAACTCGTTTGAAATTATATATATATATATATATAATTGATATAACTTGTTTGAAATTATATATATATATATAGAGAGAGAGAGAGAGAGAGAGAGTAAGTCATATTTGATAATTAGGTTTTAAATTTCAATCAAAAATCATGTTGATGTTGATGTAAGGAAAGGTCAACATAATTTTAAGTTTTTATAAATTGAAATATTACATATTTTTATTTTAAATTTGAGGAAAATATATTCAATAGTTTTATTATAATAAAAGAAAGAAAAAAATGTATAACATTATAATAAAATTATTTATTATTTTTTTTTTATTTTTTAAATGAAAGTGGCAAAACTTATTATAACTATATAACGGAGTATTTTTTTAACTATATCTTGTAAATTATTTATTTTTGTCATTTATTATGTATCTTTTAAAGAATGTTAACTTATCTTAACTTTAATTTTTTCATTATTACAAATTACATCATAAATATGCCCAATAACATTAAGACTTTTTTTCAATACAAGATTTATGCAATCAACTAAAATATTTACAATAATCTTAGTATCTTGAACCCAACTACAATATTTACAATAATCTTAGTATCTTTGAGCTGCCACATGTGAACTCTCTAGGTTAGAACCTCCTAATAATCTTAGTATATTTCAGTTGTCACATGTGAACTCTCTAGGTTAGAACCTCCTTCTAATGGTATTAATATGCTTGTGAATTGGGAATGGTATTAATATGCTTGTGAGTTGGGCTTTTGTGTTTTGTGTTTATTCGACTATTATTTTGTGTCCTCCATCTTAGTACCGATAAAATAAACAAGACAAATAAGGGTAATGGTGAAATGGGTTTTAAATTAATATTTTTTTTGGAAAATAAAAGTTGGGGAGTTTAAAGAATAGAAGAGAAGTTGAAAAATAAAAGTGACCTTTCTTTTATTGATTTTATTTAGAGACCATGAGGGCATGTTTAATCAAATGATGATGATGATTAAGATAATGATGATATTTCATGGAGTTAGCTCAATTGGTTGTCACCAATGTTTTTCAATGCTTGGTTAGTTTTGTACCGGCAGGTTCCCAGTTCAAATCACCACGGGTTAGTCACACTAATCTATGTTGACAAGTTTAATGAGGATTCCATCCACCTTGGGTTAGTCGCACTAGTCTATGTTGATGGGTTTACTAAGGATTCCATCCACCTTGAATTAGTCACACTAGTTTATGTTGAAAAGTTTACAAAGGATGTCATCCATGAATTCGGGGAAGCATCCCTTGGATTTCTCAAAGAAATTTTCCTTGGGAAGTAATAATAACAAAAATGAAAATAAAAATCCTTTTTTATAATTTACATGCATAATAATGTTGAGATCCACAAGAAATAAAGAAGATCAAATGGAACTGGCTAGTAGAACTTTAGTCCAACAAACTTTAAATATGAACAAATAAAAGATAAACTAGCATTTATGTGTGAGATAAAAGAGCAAAAATGTGTTAGAGAGAGAGAGAGAGAACCATAACCATAGCAAGGCTTGAAAGAGAGATTCACAACAATAACCATCAAAAGAGAGCACAATGATCATCAGAGTTATCATGAGCTAAATAATATTTCACTTGTATAAGAGATCAAATATGATCAAGATTATATTATAGAACGGGGTCTTCACTCAATGAATCTGTGACATAGCACCTGCGTTCATGGGATATTAAAGAATACCCTTAATTTCACTAGATATTGATAAATACCTCCAAAAATATTTTTTATGAGCCCCCTCCCAATACATCTTTCCAATAAAAGAAATCTATAATTTTACTAGATATCCCTTTTTACACCCCCCAATACGTATAAACACCCCAATACCCACATCCCCATCAATACCTACAATATATTGACTCTATTTTTCCCAATGAAAAAATCCTCTTTATGAATGAACGTGATAAGATATTGGTCAACAAGGTGAATCCCATGTGTATTACAGTGAGAGGTGAATTGTGTATTTATACACAACTCGAGGGGTAGGGTTCTTTCTCCAAGAGGGTTAATGGGCCCATGATGACTAAGATAGACTTAACAACCTAGGAATATAATACATAAGTGTTGACTAGGTCTATCATGGATGCAATTGAGGCTTATATCATCAATGATCATCTTAGCATCCCCCCTTAAGCTAAGGAGGATGCCATGGAGAATAATGATTAACACAAATGAGAGAGTAGGTTTATAAATACCCAACTTAAATATAGGTTCAACCATGGCCAAAATACAAAAGATAGTGGGTTTATGGATACCTAATACAAATGAGAGTGGGTGTATGAGTACCCATCTTGAATATGACTAGGAGTGAGTTTATGAACACCCAACTAGAATACATCTAATAATGAGAGTGAGTTTATGGATACCAAGATTGAATATTGTCAGTTCAAATACAATTGAGAGTGGGTGTATGTATACACAACTCTAATGTAACTAAGAGTCATTTTATGGATATCAAACTTGAATACATTTGAGAGTGGGTATATGGATACCCAGATGAAATACAAGTGTGAGTGGTTTATGGATACCTAACTCAAATACATCTAAGAGTGGGTTTATAGATACCTAACTCAAACAGAGATAAGAGTGAGTTTATGAACACCAAAGTTGGATATGATTAAGATTTTTTTTATGGTAATACCTAACTTGAATACAAATGTTAAGCTCAAATATGCATGACAATGAGTTTATGGATACTCGACTTGAATGCAACTAAAATATATCTAACACATAGTGGTTTTATGGATACCCGACTTAATGCAACTAAAAGAGATCTAACATAGAGTAGGTTTATGGATAACCAACTCAAATACAAGTAAGAATGGGTTTATGGATACCCATCTTGAATTTAGCTTGCATGAATATAATTGAGAGTGGATGTATGTATGCCCATATAAAATACTAAGAGTGGGATTGATCTGAATGGGTCATTATATAATTCGTCATTTTTCTTGGTAATTTCTAGGTGGAAAAATTGCAAGAATTGGCTTGCAAAGCCCATTTTAGTGGCAGGTCCTAGTTTGGAGATTTGGGTTCCAAAACCTTTTAGATCTAGTTTGAGGTATAAAATGGAAATTTTTGGCATCAAAACTTTGCAAGCATATATTCCAACCCCTTGACCTATTCTACACATCAAGAGCTCTCCAATAGCTCAAAAATCACCTCAATTGGAGTTTGCATGTGGAAGTTGTTTCTCTCGCAAGTTGACCTACCTTGTTGAGCACCCACCATGGTATGGGGTGGATGCCACATCAGCCCTCATTACTTGCACATTTGGGGCTAGTCATGTGTGGAATTCAAGAATATTCTAGAGGGTCAAAAAAACTAACATTAATTGTGGGTTGAGGGATTCAAAAAACCTAACCGTAACTCTAGATAGTTATTAAGCTATGTTAAATATTGGGCCGCTAGGAAGAGAAGGGGTTCCATTTTTTTAGAGTTGTATTTATTCCATAGTTGAACAAAGCATATAGGAGTATAATTTGAGAGAATAACAAAGGAGGAAGAATATTTTGTAGTATTCATTTAGGCCACAGTGTCAAAGGAAACTCCATAGAGAGGTGCCACTTTCTTTGTACCTGCATTTTATAAATAAATAAAAGAGAGAAGAATATAAACCTCACCTTCTAACTAGGTTTTATCTTGTATCATGTTTCCCAAGTCACATATTGTGTGAACGGTTTATCCGTTTGCTTTTTCTTTCATTTCAAATTTTATTTTCATAAATTTGAGCACTAAACTAGTAATAATAAATTTGATATCTAGGGAAATAAATTGCAAAATAAAAGGTTTTAGAATATTGCAAGATATGTCGTGATGAATTTCTCTAGTGGAATATCCATGGAAATTTACAGATGATGGATTATGCATACCCAACTCAAATACAACTAGGAGTGGGTTTATGGATGCCCAACTCAATATAGGGTCACTTGTGGACAAAATACAAAATAGAGTAATTTTATAAATACCCAACTCAAATATAAATGAGAGTAGGTTTCTATGAATACCTACATCAATATAGTTTGTTCATGGATAGGATATGAAAGTGAGTTAGATTATGGATACCTAACCCAAATAAGGGTTGGATCTATTCACAACATCCCCCCTCAATCTAAACATGAAGGATTAGATATAAAGAATTACAACACAACTTATCCCCTTATTGTTGAATGTGGGTCATATGGTCATAGTCTCACATATAATCCCCCCAAATTCCATATATCCACACTGACATGGTTCCACAAGTTGCTAAAGGTGGCCTTTAGTAGAGGTATAGAAGAAAGGAACATAAAGGACATCCAAATGTGGTAGGTCAATAATGATCATATCATTGTAACCTAGAACATGTAATGCCTAATATGTGAAGTGCACCATCATATGTGCACCATAAAAGGAGACCATCTAGTCCATGAATGGCATAGAGAAATCCTTCTTAAAGTCTTCAAAATATCCATTGAAAGAACAAAGGAAAAAATGATCTAAAGAAGGCTTTCAAGCCCTAGAAAATAGATTATCCAAATCCCTAGTTTCACAACACTTAGGATGATACCACTAGCCAACAATCTTCATATCAGTTGCAATGTAAGGTGATTGAAAAACCTAGTCCTGCAATCTCAAAAAATTAATGATGCCACCAACCAAATAGCCTCATATTAGTTCCTAAATATAAGTAAGGAGAAGGTTTAGAAACCTAGTTCCACAGTGATAAAATAATAGTGATACCACTAACCCATAATCTTATTTTTTCTAATAGGAAAAAAATATTGAAATAAAATAGCAAGAAACTCTAATTCAAGGCACTCATATCCTATGCAAGTAAAAATATAAAACACACTTAAGTTGGGCACCCTACTCCATCCAATAAATCACCATGAAAAAACAACCTCTTTCCAAAAAAACACCACAAAATAACCTCTTCTAGAAAAATCACCATAAAAAAAATATATATATCTTCCAAAAAAATCTATAAAAAGAATAAAGCCAATCCTAAATTGGAATTTGTATCTATAAAAAATAGTACCATCTAAATTGTAGATAGGGCTCTCAATAGTGTACCCTATTTATTTAACAATAACGCAAAATTATATTAGGGTGAACATGGCATGATATTATCCTCATAAAAATTCTCTCTAACTATTGATTTAACTCCACAAAATTACTAGCAATAAAACCACACAAGAGAAAACCCTAAAGTAAGAAATTATTTGGAAATAAAAGGTTCAACATCCATTAAGTGATCACCACTAGTAAGAGAAATCTAATCCAACTGTTCTTGATGTAGGGCTTAAACTCCTGAGAAAAATCCTATGAAACCCTATAAAAAGAAAGGAATATGAAAATCCTAGATCTACAACCCTTAGGTCAATGCCTCTGACAAAAAATCTAAAAATCAAGTACATTTAATAGAGTAAGAGAGGTTCATAGATAATATTATACCATGTTGATATCCACAAGAAAGAGAGTAGATCGAATGGAAACAACCAATAAAGATCTAATCCAACAACAAACCCTAAATATGCACAAATTGAAGATGAACCAACACTAATACGTTGGATAAAATAACACAAGTATGTATCTGTGTATGTATATGTGTGTGTGCGTACATGCATTCATGAAAGAGATCCATCACCATAATAACTTTTGGAAGAGATATTTACAACAATTACCATCAAAAGAGAGTACAAGGCTTAGTATAATGCCCATAAGGTAAATAATAAATCATTTGTATAAGAGATCATATGTGATCAAGATTATGTTAAATGGGTGGTAAGTTGTGGATATATATACACAACTCGAGGGTAGGGCACTTTCCCAAGAAGGTTTATCAACCCATAATTATGTGTGTTGACTAAGTTAACGTAAACCAACATAGTAATATATTAATGGTGTTTACAAAGTAAGATCGATCATGGTCGTAAATAAAACTTACAACATCATCTTAAAAAACAAGTGTTGCATGGCAGCGTAGTCCCTACCAGGTTGGAATGGGAGTAACTGCGACTGTGTACATACACGTGGGTTGCAAGTTGCAGTACATGTGGTATCCATGCAGAATTTAGTATTCCCGAATTAGTTTATTTGAAATTTATGAAAAATGATTAATGTCTGGTACATCGACAAAGGTTCCTAGTATCTAAGTTTGATAGTACAGGAAATATTTAAAAGGAGTGTGGACAAAAAAAGTTTGTGTACAATAGTAATACATTTAAAAGGTTCTTGAACACAAAAAAATTAGCATAGAATAGAATAGTAGTAACGTCTGTTACATAGGTTCGTGGACAAAAACAAAAAAAAAAAATAACATTCTCAAATTAGTTTTCTTTAAAACAAGGCCTCCTGGACAAAAAAGAAATTGAAATTTATCAAATTATAGGTTTGTGGACACCATAAATTATACATATGAAATATGTACTTTTATAAAGTACATATTTACTTTTATAGATATGAAATATGTACTTTTATAAAGTATGGGCATGATATTTTATAGACCATGCACAGAGTGGTCATTCCATACTTAGGCACTTTCTGGATCGCGGGTTCTCGGGCTGGCGGGCTCAAAATTTGGGCTATGTTGTTCTGTTCCCTACAAATAGCACCCAGAGTTCCGTGATATACAAATTGACAAGAGGACTTGCAAACAATTTGAATTTTACGCGCCTCGTGTTGATGTAATAGCACAATTGGACTTGGTCCTTGAAATTGCAATGTAGATGTGGCAAGCAGTATGAAGGACGTGTGGTAAGGATGCAAAAAATGACATACTCTCTATATGTGTGAGTAGAAAAAAAAGTATTGAACACAATTTTATGACATTTATATATAAAAAAAAAAAAAGTGTGTAACATATTCCTGGAAATTTTAAAATGTGTGTGTGTGTCAAATACGATATCTCAAATTTGAATGAGTGATTTATCTCAAATATAATTTTGAAAATGACGAAGCAGAAAAAGATATGCATCAGAAAAAAGAGAATTGAAGTAAAATAAACAGAATGTCTTGACATTCAGCATAGTTGAAGATGAAAATCTGGGAGCACATAAATATATAAGGAGACAAAAGAATAGTTTTATTTGGAATATATGAAAAAAGAATAGTTTTCTACATATTCCTGGAAACGTAAATGTGTTTGTCATATAGACTGGGATTGGGTCTCCTGCAGACCATAAGAGAAATATGTACAAGAAATAGGACTGTGGAAAGAAGAAGTGGGAGACGGTAGAGTGTAATACCTGAAAAGTAGAAATTGGAAGATACCAGTCTTTGGCTATAGATTTCTATTCAAAAAAGGTGGAATAATTGGATTGATTAAGAAAGGACTATAAGTATAGACTTACAGCGATGGTACATATAAGTATTTTTGGTATTTTCTTGTTGATGCCTTTTCCTCTTGGTTTTCGTCTCCGGCCCACTTGAATAACTAGATTGATAAACAAAGTATTTATAGCAATGTTCCATATAAATATTTTCTCTATTTGCTTGCTGATGCCTTTTCTTGTTGGATTTCATTGGCGACCCGCTTCAAGTTCTCTTCAATGTAGCTTCTCAAGGGGGCGACGTTGATGTCATTTCGGATTTTAATGATGAAAAGTTCATTTTCTAATACGCTTAGATCAATAGAAATATTACACAGAGCCTGATGAATGTCTCCATTCTGTACTGAATAGCGGACTAGCCAGTTGTCCACGTCTTCTTCATGATATTCAAGAATCCTGTAAAAAAAATCTAAAGACAACGCCTTAAAATTATCAACTTGTTTATCAAAAGCTTGCTTGGTTAACGCCAACGAGTTGACGATTAAGCTGGGGTCCTGGAAGTCGTTGGTCCTTCTGGCTAAGTCTATTTTGCCGAGCTTTGTGAATAATGTTTCTTTCTTTGATATTTCTTTCTCACATGATTGGACGATGAGATACAGGGTCTTCACCTTCTCTTTCCAACATGCCTCTAATTGAGTAAGCTGTTTTTTGGACGAGAGTTCATGTTGTCTTCTTATCGTGTCTGCCATGTTGTTGAAATGAAAGGCAAAAGGGATGACCGTGTGCAAATAGAAAGTTTCTTCATTTTTTTAATCCATCTGCAGAAGTTAGAGCAAGTTATGTGCCCTACTTCCTAGGGATTCCATATATTGTGATGTTTCCCAGGCCTTAGTAATCAGTTCCATTCTTTTGTTGATATTTTTCTCCACATATCCTCTACACGATGCGAGGAAGGTGGAGGAGCCTTTTATCTTTGTTGCAGGGGTGCAGGGAGTTGCAGGCATGGCTATTGCCAAAGGACTGCCAAGTAATGGCATAGGAAACAAATATTCCTCTAATTCCTCGATTCGGTCCTTTAGTGTGGCATTCTCGGCCTCAATGACTCCAATGGAATCATGAAGAGCATCTATGGTTTCCATGTGAAGTTCAAAGATTTTGGACACCTGCATATTGGCAAGGTCAAGTTATGAACGATGTTTTCTTTTCATATTTTTTACATCTCTTTTTTCAATAATTAATTTTTTAGATTCTCTTTCAAAAACAGCACTCTGGAATACGAAGGATTCATCTTCGTCAAAAAATTCGGCATCAACTATGTCCATTGAGTAGCTATGGTGAATTGTGTCTCCCAGTTGATCAAGGTTGCAGAATATGCTATCCAGATCATTGTCAAGATCCATGTTTCCACTCTCAATTTCGGGCTCGTCCGCCTCCCCTACAATTATTTCCCCTTCTTCTCCACGAGAATCTTGTGAGAACTATCAATTTTAGGATGAACCTCGTCCGTTTGAAGAAATTTGGGTTTCTTTGTTACTGTGGCAGTCCGTTGGAGTGATGCTTTGTTACTGTGGCAGTTCGTTGGAGTGATGCTTTGTTACTGTGGTGGTTCTGGTCCTCAACTCTGAAGATGTTCATTGTATCTCTATAGAACTGTTGTGGAGGTGTTGCCAACAGTTTATGAAAACGTTGGTTTTCTCCAGACGCTGCTTCAAATGAACAAATGGAGGGGACAATATAACCCCCCATAAATGTTGGTTCTATGCGTGCGAATGGAAAATATCCTCGAGCTCTTCGCTCATTAATGACAATCTCTATGCGTTTTGTATGGTGAGTTGTTAGAATTAATTCTTAATTATTGCATACTTAGAAGGGCGAAGGTGGCGGTTACGGCGAAGAAAATTTAAGGATTGGATGTTTCGTGAACAAACCAAGCTGACGGTGTGCGAATGACATTCCATGGTATTTTAAATTAACACTGGGAAGGGATAACAAAAGCCTCTGCAAATATTGGTTTAGTGCGCATTAATGGAAAATCTTCTCGAGCCTTGTGCCCGTCAATGACAATTTAGATGGCGCCTGCATGATCAACTGTTAGCATTAAAGATTTAGAAACAAGACATAAAAACTTACCGATATATTAAGCTAGTAGAAAATGCTAACACAAATATTCGAAGTAATGCTAGCATTAATCCACCTTCAAGCAATACATAGGAAAAATATATTATTCAAAAAGACTGTATACGAGAAAAAGTTTGGATATGTTACCATATAAAACATTGGGAATAGCGAAGCCAACAATAGGACCTCCAATCTCTTATCCAATCAGATCAGTACATATGTGCTACTTTTTATTATATAAAAATATATGCTTTTAAGACATTGCAGTTGTATTGGTCTTTGTCCTCCAAACAACACTCGGAGTTCCGCGATATACAAATTGACAAGTGGACTTCCATACTTAGACACTTTTTGTATCGTGGGTTCTCGGGCTGGCGTGCTCAAAATTAGGCCTCTATTGTTCTGTGTTCTACAAATAGCAGGCAGAGTTCCGCCATATACAAATTGACAGACGGACTCCAGGACTGGCAGAATCAATATTGTGATTGTCTACATGTATAACATATAACATATATGTTATATATCTAACATTATCTAAAAACATTATTTTCAAGTACTAAAATATGAATATTAAATATTGATATTGTACAATTTAATTAAAGAAAATTATGAAATGAGTGGCAATCTTCGAGTTCGGATGCAATTGTAGATCATCAAAGTTTCGGGCGCAGGATGTATACCATCCAGACGGGGCATGGGATCTGGATGGTGCCGAGAAAAGAAACTGCGGCCATCAAATTCGCAAACTATGAAAACGAACGGCGGTCATAATTCATGTGCAACACCAACTATCTGGTGACCAGACCAGTATGTGTACAAATCAGGGAAAAGTAAATATGCACCTTTATAAAGTATGTACGGATTGCTAATTTTTTGATCCCGGGTTGTCGGGCTGACAGGCTCAAAATCGGGCCTCTATTGTTTTGTGTCCTACAAATAGCATCCAGAGTTCCGCGATATACAAATTTACAGACAGACTCCAGGACTGGCGGGTTCAAGATTGCGATTGTCTACATCTATAACATACAACATATATGTTATATAGCTAACATTATCTAAAAACATTATTTTCAAGTACTAAATTATTAATATTAAATATTGATATTCTACAATTTAATTAAACAAAGTTATCAAATGAGTCGTAAGCTTCGAGTTCGGGTCTAATTGTAGATCGCCGAAGTTTTAGGCGCAAGATGTATACCGGGCACACAGGGCATGAGAGCTGGATGGCGCCCACAAAGGAACCCATGGCCATAAAATTCGCGAACTATGAAAACGAATGGAGATCGATTGAACTCATGATGTAGAGATATAGATGGACATGAAATCTGGCACTCCGTCGTCTGGGAACCTGTGAGCATAGACATGGATTACCCAAGTTTTGGATGCAATATGCACACTCAGAACACGGGGAATAAGAGTTCGATAACGCATAGCAGGGAACCCGCGGGCATAAAATTGGCCAAGGAAACGAAAGTGGTCGGTCGGACTCCTGTTGCATATTTCATAATTCATGTGCAACACCAACTGTGTCGTGTCCAGACCAGTATGTGTATAAAGTAGGGAAAAGAAATATGTACCTTTATAAAGTATGGGCATGAGATTTTAGAGAGCATATATGGATATCACATTCCAAACTTGGCCACTTTGTGGATCTCGGGTTCTCAGGTTGTCGGGCTAAAAAATAGACCTCTATTGTTCCATGTCCTAGAAATAGTACTCAGAGTTCCACGATATATAAATTGACAGGCGGACTTGCGGGTTGGCTGAAATTTTATAGAGCATGTACACTTTTTGGATCGTGGGTTCTCAAGCTGGTGGGCTAAAAAAATGGGCCTCTATTGTTCTGTGCATTACAAATAGCACCCAGAATTCTGCGATATACAAATTTACAAGCAGACTTGCAGGTTGGTTGGATCAACATTGTACTTCTATTGAGTTCCGTGATATATAAATTCAGACGGACTCCAGCGCTGGAGGGATCCAAGAAAGGAGCAATACATACTAAATATGTACTTTTATAAACTATGGACATGACATTTTATATAGTATGTGCAGATCCCTTATTCCATACTTAGCCACTTTTTTGGATCGTGGACTTGCGGGCTGGCTGGCTCAACATTGCACTTCTATTGTCTCGTGTCCTCCAAACAGCATTCGGAGTTCTATGATATACAAATCCACAGACGGACTATAGGACTGGCGGACTCAAGATTGAATATGTATTACACATTACATGTAATATGTATCACAGGTTATTGGGTTGGCAGGCTCTAAATTGACAGACGAACTCCATGAGTGGTGGGCTCAAAATTGAATATGTATTACACATTACATGTAATATGTAATACATATTACATGTAATATGTACAATATGAAACGGGCAAGCGGACGGTCGAGCTGGAAATATAAAAGTAACTGGAAAACTGAACATGTGTATCCGCAAGTTCCGGACATAGAAATTTTCTGAGGAACGAGTAATCCATAGTAAATATGTACTTTTATAAAGTATGGATATCAGATTTTATAGAGCATGCACGGATCCCTCATTCCATACTTAGCCACTTTTTGGATTACAGGTTCTCGGCCCGGCGGGGTGAAAATTGGGTCTCTATTGTTCCATGTCCTACAAATAGCACCCAGAGTTTCGCAATATACAAATTGACAGACGGACATCGGACTGGCTCGCTCAACATTGCACTTCTATTGTTTCGTGTCCTCCACGTAGCACTGGGAGTTCCGTGATACAGAAATTGACAGACGAAATCCAGGATTGGCGGGTTCAAGATTGCGATTGTCTACATGTATAACATATAACACATATGTTATATAGCTAACATTATCTAAAAACATTATTTTCAAGTACTAAATTATTAATAATAAATATTGATATTGTACAATTTAATTAAAGAAAATTAGCAAATGAGTCGCAAGCTTCGAGTCCGGGTCCAATTGTGGATCACCAAAGTTTTGGGCGCAAGATGTATACCATGGACATGGGGCATGAGATCTAGATGGCGCCCACAAAGGACCCTGTGGCCATAAAAATCGGGAACTATGAAAATGAACGGCGTTCGGTTGGACTCGTCATGTAGAGATATAGATGGACAAGAAATCTGTCACTCCGTCGTCTGGGAACCCGCGAGCATAGACATGTATTATGAATTTTTGGATGCAAGATGCACACTTGGAACATGGGGAACGAGAGTTCGATAACGCGTACCGAGGAAGCCGCGGGCATAAAATTGGCTAAGGAAATGAAAAGGTTGGGTCGGACTCGTAGTGCATATTCCATAATCCGTGTAACAACAACTGTGTGGTGACTAGACCAGTATGTGTACAAACCAGGCAAAACTAAATATGTACCTTTATAAAGTATGGACATGAGATTTTATATAGCATGTACGGATATCGCATCCCATACTTTCCCACTTTGTGGATCGCGGGTTCTCAGGCTGGCATACTCAAAAAAATAGGCGTCTATTGTTTTGTGTCCTACAAATAGCACCCAGAGTTCTGTGATATACAAATTGACAAGAAAACATGCGGGGTGGCTGAGATTTTATAGAGCATGCACACTTTTTGGATCACGGGTTCTCGGGTTCGTGGGCTAAAACAAAATCCTCTATTGTTTTGTTCTTTACAAATAGCACCCACAATTCCGCGATATACAAATTGACAAGCGGACTTGCAGGTTGGTTGGCTCAACATTGTACCTCTACTGATTTCCACGATATAGAAATTGATAGACGGACTCCAGGGCTAGAGGGCTCCCAAAAATGAGAAATACATAGTAAATATGTACAGATCCCTTATTCCATACTTAGCCACTTTTTTGGATCGCGAACTTGCAGGATGGCGGGCTGTAAATTGGGCCTCTAATGTTTTGTGTCCTACAAATAGCAGCCAGAGTTGCGCGATATACAAATTGACAAGTGGACTTGCGGGATGGTTGGCTCAACATTGCACTTCTATTGGATCGCGGACTTGCGGGCTGGCAGGCTCTAAATTGGGCCTCTAATGTTCTGTGTCCTGCAAATAGTACCCAGAGTTGGTGATATACAAATTGACAAGCGGACTTGCAGGCTGGCTGGTTCAACATTGTACTTCTATTGAGTTCCATGATATACAAATTGAGAGATGAACTCTAGGGCTGGCAGGCTCTGAGAAAGGAGCAATACATAATAAATATGTACTTTTATAAAGTATGGACATGACATGTTATAGAGCATGTACAGATCCCTTATTCCATACTTAGCCACTTTTTTGGATCGTGGACTTGCGGGCTCTAAACTCGGCCTCTAATGTTCTATGTCATGCAAATAGCAACTAGAGTTGCACGATATACAAATTGACAAGCGGACGTGTGAGCTAGTTGGATCAACATTGTACTTCTATTGTTTTGTGTCCTCCAAACAGCATTCGGAGTTCCGCGATATACAAATTGGCAGACGGACTCTAGGACTGGTGAGCTCAACTTTGAATATGTATTACACACACGAAGACAAATGAATGTAGAGGAAGATATGGAGTGTTTAAGGAGGCGCAGAAAAGAAAAAAGAAAAAAAACACAACTGCAAACCAGTTCAACAAATAGAGACAAAGTAAACAAAAAACTATTTAATGTGGAACACGGGCAGAAAAAACGCACCTTTGCATCGATTCCTCTACATCTCTGGTTAGGATTTCTTTGAGGCATCTAGTTTTCCAGTTTGTTTCTATGAAAAAAAGTACAAAATAAAAGGAATATGAACACAAGTTAACATGCAAAGAAAAAGGCAAGTACTATGTACATATACTAGAAAAAATAGAATATGATGAATAGAGTAACAGATAGTTTTTAGAAGGATGTACCTTTTTTTGTTTCTTTTGCATAATGTATATTTTATAATTCAAGTACAACACCAATTGTATGGTGACCACACCAGTATGTGTGCAAATCAGGGAAAACTAAGAAGCTGGATAAAAAAAAAAAAAAAATTGTGCAACAAGCTATATAAATATGCTTTGGAACATAGAAATATGACTTTGCAAAATGTTTGATGTATATCTCATAATTCAAGTGAAATACCAATTGTATCATGATCAAACCAATATGTGTCTAAGATAAACATACTTTATTGAGGAATGGGCACATTCAACCACACATGGTCAATAAGTGTGTTTTGCAGATGGCTTGTGTTGTGCAAAAGAAAGCGGACATTGTATTTGCACATGTAATTTTCCAATTCTTTTGTAGCATGTCAATATTGAAGTCTCCTATAATCACAATGGCTTCGTTCAGATGGAAATGGCCCAATGCATTGGAAACAACATCTACTATGTTGGAGAATGTTGCATGGGGAGCAGCATACAGATTTAGTATCGCAATTTTTGTTTCATGGAAAACAAAATTTGCAAGCACCACCTCAACATTCTTTTCTTCAATATGTATATGCTCCAAAATTGGTACATGTTTTTCACCAATATCAACACCCAATGTGTAATGTAACTTGATATGCAATTGTGATTTGGGAATTCTTTGTTCTGCATGCATAATGCCATGTATGTTTCCTGCAAGCACAGAATATCAGATTGCATTGTATCATAGTCATTGAGTATATCATCCATGTGTTCATTTAAGCTTTGTGTGTTAAGCGAGAGAATTGATACAGATGAATTTGTTTGTATGAATTGGTAATCATAGTGCAGTTTCCATTTTGCGGTGGTCCTCAGTCGTTCCATTTCAATATCAACTTTATGTTTGACTTTGAAGTTATCTTTTGAAAGAGGACTTAGTAAATACAAGGAGTCTATGCTTCTGACACGGGACAGAGTTGTGTATACAAGTCCATGTATCTGAATTCCAGCAAGCTGAAATGCAACATTATCAAGTGTTACTCCTTGTGATTTGTGGACTGTACGTGCACATGCAAGTTTAATCGGAAACTATTTTCGAATTTTCAGTCGACCCATATTTTTTGATGTCGATACTGGCTTTGATATTCACAAAATAGGTTTTCAATCGCTTCCTGTGTTTGAATTATATAGATAAGACAATTTTCTTGTTTGTTGCTTGCCTATATGCGGTTCATGGAACTCAATCCAAAGGGAATCAAGTTTTTTTGTTTTCGTATAGCCTTTGATTATTCCATCTGCACCATTGACCAAGCCATCCTGTGAATCATAGTTACAGACATATATTTCAACCAACATTTCTAATTTGAGGACAAGCTGCAAAGGTAAAGTGGTTGTATGTTCATGACGTTGCACATTTCCATGGTTGTCTTCTTCCAAGTCAATTGAATTGATGATGATATCATCGCCAAGCATGAGCGATAGCATGTGGATGATATGCATTGAAACATCCTTATTTGTGTAGAATAGGTAAGGGAACCTTGGGTCTATTGGTGCAAGCTGCAAGCACCTCGAATTGATATATGTTAAGTCATCATATGTTTGGTTGTTTGTCTGCATTCTATTCAGAATTGCAATGAATGTTTCATCTGTCTGGTGCATTGTACTATGCAATTCAAAGCATTTAATATTGTCTCTCCAGAATTCATGCGTAATTGTTTCCATGTTAACGGTAGGTTGTTCAAATATCAATGAATCTTGGATCGGCTATGCCTGATAAAGATCCCCACAAAATATCATGTCAATGTTTCCAAAGTATTTTGTGTGCACATGTTTTATTCTTCTTAGTTACTTGTCAATGGAATACAAGAACCGACTTCCAATCAAAGATGCTTCATCTATAAAGACAAGTCAGAGTTCCTCATAAAGCTTAGACAATGTATCCAACATTTTCTTGCTAAGTGGAAGAAATTGTGACTTGTTAAAAGGCATTAAAAATGATGAGTGGACTGTTGTTCCACCTGCATTGTATGCAGCTTTTCCTGTGTATGCAACTACTAGGCCCTTTGGTTTCATAGGATCAGAGCAATTGTTTGAATAATAGATTCGTATAAGCATTTGGAACAGTGATTTCGTTGTGAATGTCTTGCATGTTCCTGCTCCACATGTAAGGAACAAGTGCATAGGAGTGTCCATGTTCAAGCATTTTATAAGAGCAATGTTCTTTACAATTGTTTGTTGTTCTCGATTCAACAGACGTCTTATTCTGTGGTATTCATTATTTTCAATTAGGAAAAGATGTTTTGTGACTTGAAAACCAAGATTGATACATTTTTCACCTCCACCTGCTAGAGGACGAGGCAAATTCAGTTGTAAGTCATAGGACTCACAAGAATTTCTGGTTGTTTTTCGGTTTGTGAATGTCTCATCAGGATTGTCAGGGTTTTCTAGCTCATCAACTACAATTTCTAGATCACCCCATGTTGGATTAACATTGTAGGTCAATTTAGCTTCATTGATGTGCACTATAGTCTCAGAGGCAACATACGCAGCCTCCCATGAAGAGAAGTTATGTTTTAATGTCTCTTTGTTTTCATCAAACGGAACGTACAACAGCAATTTTTCTCTACAATAGTTTTCATAGTCAGAATGATTATTGTATTTGACAAATCGTATCACAGAGGGTTTTTTTCTTTTTGATATGGGTGCACCATTTTTTTTGTAATGCAATACGAATTCTGCTAAAAAGATATGCCTAATAGGAGATGGACACTGGAGGTAATAATCAACAATAGAGCGACATAGCACGTCTTCTGAATTGTCAAGCTCTTTTTCTAGCAAAACCGGTGGTTTAAGCACAAATGTGCATTTTTCAAGTGGAGATGTGTTTATGAAGACACATTTTCTTGAACTACAAGTGAGGGGAAGGGAAAGTGCAATGTGAACTGCTTGTTGAGCAGAAATTTGTTGAAGATTAAGCAATGTGTTGCCAAGTGTGTATATCATTTGTATGGCATCAATATGACTTCTTTCATGTTCTTTGTGTATTCTTCTAAATGCACTTGCCATAGATTTGTTGACCTTTGTAATATACGAGGTACATTAGGATGTAGCATATGCATTGAGCACATACTACGCATCTATATTTGCTTTCCACATAACTGGCATGTCCTTGGAGAAACTGTTGTTCCAAATATGAGAATTTTTTTGTTTAAGGAAAATTGTTGGATGCATAAGCGTACATTGTATGGCTTTGATGTACTCATCTTATGATAGATTTAGGTCTGTCAAGAAATGCTCATGAGCTCGTCAAATTCTCCTTGTTCTAGAAATGCGAACAAGGATTTAGATTTCTCAAAAACAACATTGTCCTCTAAACTAAGTGGCTCTATGATTCTTGTAGCTCTCATTGGCGGCACGGGAAAGTTGTATCTGCAATGCGAGTTTTTTTGTTTTCTACAACTTCTTGTATGGTAAAGTCTATGAACTTTGGCAAGTTCTGGATCCAAATGATCTGTGTTGCATGTTATGTATTTCTCCACAAATTGTTCGATCTACGAGTTGTTGTCATCTCCATAGACTGGTGCACCCTCTATCCACAACAGTGCGTGGTCATGTTCATTTCCCCTATTCTGGAATTCAGTGACAAAGAGTAGTCCAATATTTTTTCAAAAAACATTTCATCATGTCATATCAATTGTCTCAAAGCATTTATTCTATGTCTATAGTAGTGAGTACATGTCATTGGGTCTTTTCTTATGAGGTAGTCAATGTAATTGTTTTCCATTGTATCGGTTTTTTTTTACGTTTCATGTTCCTATGGAGATCAGATATGGAAGCTACCAATGGATCCCAACAATGCTATGCACTTGTAAATGTGATGAAAATGTTGGAGGACCCAATTGTCGGATCATTGAAAAAACAGTCTTTTTGTTTTGTTGCAAATAGTCAGGAGAGGTGCGAATGTTTTTTAAATCTATGTATCCAATATCAGATTTCAGAATTTTTTCTAGGTTTACTTTGTACTTGACATCCTTGGCCAACAACTTTCTTCCTTGTAACTGGCCTTTTATTATTTGAACCCACATGCAGGAGAGAACTTGCTCTATTATTATGCGCATTGTTTTGAAAAACAAATGTGTTATGTGACATGAGAAGTCACCGCTTGAATGTAGCAACTCCCATCGGACTATTTTATCATAATTGAATCCTTTTGTAATGTCAGTGGCACGCAGATCTCCATAGAAGAGTGCTTGAAAGTTCATTTCCTCAACGAATTTGTCCTTCAATATTCCAAGTGGACGTTGCCCCTCAGCAGGTGCAATTTCGACAATCTTGTCTTGCAAGTCACGAATACACTGTGAATTAGTGAATCCATGCACCAATGTCTCAGCAGATGTTTCATTGTCTGATTCATCACTTGTATCAAATTCACTATTATTCTGGTTGGAGAAACAAGTATCCCATTATTATCTTTGGCTATTATTCTATTCTTTCAAGGGTCCTCTATTTCATGCTTGCAGGTATATTTAACAGTATTACCAAATCTCTTTTTTACTTACTTTTTCCTTAATAAAGAAGGAAGTAAGATCCCTTAAGACCATCCCTTCCTTTCAGGAAGATCTATCGCTTCGCTTATCTCTTATTCAGCTACGCTTCATGGGAAATCATGGAGAAGGAGATCTCCTAATGGAGAAGACCTTCTCCTATCTTTCCTTTTATACGATTCAAAGGGTGGTGTATTATAAGTGCATAAGGAGAAGACATAACTCCATAGAAACAACCCCACCACCATTCACAATGATCAACCATACACAGTGAGATCAACAACAAAAATGAACCAGAAACATAAATCCACAATGACAATCCAACTAGCAAGGGCTTGACACATCCACTCCCGCCGTCAACTCCACAACCAATTGTCAAATTAGCATTTTCGAGAGTCTCTGCAAAGTTGGCATCTTCTTCTGCAAGAACATTGTTCTAGTTCTCATTTATACAAATGTTATGTTCTTTGTACAGGGCCCTGGAAAATAATTCCTTTAATGCTTTCATAACAGCGTGCACACACACTTTTCCTGTCTGATAGGCATTTTTGTATCGCAGGCGTCTTTTCAGAGCCACAACAATTGTCATTGTATCTTTAATGAATTGTGGCAAGGCTTTTTGCACAACATCTAGCTAAACAAGCACATTAATAATTGATCATATTAAGCCCATCTAGGGTCGTTTATAGCCCCAAGGCCTGATTTGTGCAAATACAATTCACAGAGACACAAGTCTCTCCTCAAGTTCTGTAAGTGCACTTACATATGGTAGTGGTGTATTACATCTTATTTGTTCAAGGGATGCAAATTGTGGCAGTTTTCCATTTTGAAGCTACCATTTGCATGGAAGACAAATTTTTCCACTGGAAAATGGTTTATCATGTGTTGTCAAGCAGAGGTATTTTGCTTGCAAATCAAGCGTGAAAGACTTACTATTTTTTGAGAAATTCAATTGTTCACAAATTGCACATGTAATGGAACGAGTGTCTTTAATTTGTTTCATGTACGTCTGTCTTGCATTTTTCTTTCGCAGGGAAGTATGAGTAGAAAGTGTTTGTTGGTTTTCATTGGTAGTAGTGCATGGTGTTGTTTCTAGGCCATGAAATGTGACAGTTGCATGACCATTATGGGATATGTGACCGTACATGTTTCTCTTCTATTGTGAACGAACAAATTTCTTTAGATTGTGATATGTGAGTTTCTCTCTAAAAGGAAGTGTAGCAATGTATTTTTTTCTCTCGCGCATGACCTTTTTCAAGTTGTGGTAACTTACTCTACGTTTCTTGTCCAAGGGCACGATGACCTGATGGAAACTGGGATGAATTTCACTCTGATTTAGGTTGTCATAACTTAGTGTACATCTTTTTTTAAGGGGTGTATGGCCTCATCATAACTGGGACGAATTTTACGCATAACATTTTTCAAGTTGTTATAAATTACTCTACTTTTTTTGTTTAAGCCCTGTATGGCCTCATCACAATTGTGATGAATTCCACGCATGGCTCTTTTGTTCAATCCCTATATGGACAAATCACAACCAGGAGGAGTTTCATTCTCACTAAAAATCATGTGATGCATATGCAGATTCGATGTGGTTTGGTTGGCATGGACATTCAACCCTGAACCACTGATATGTCCAAGCAAAGTTTCATAATGGATATGTGTTGTATATGTTTTCAACAAGAGGATGTCAATTGTTCGAGCGTAATTTGAATCAATAGACCAAGAATGGATAGTGCCATATAGAAAGGTCGAACAAACCTAGATATTTACTCTTAACATGATATACAACCATTGCAAACAAAATTTGCAACCCTCCACATTCCCTTTTTCATATGGCAGTGCCATGTTTACAAGGTATTATTGCCAACTTCCAATTATAGGCATATTTTGTAGGAGATATGGAGAAAGGTGATCATGCAAGCACCTAAAATACTATTGGTTGCCACCTATAATTGCATTGAAAAATTATTGTACAATGTAAATCCGCAGTGATTGCACATCGAACTCCGCTGCTACCAAACAGCAAATTGGATTGAACAGACTATCTCCACAACTAGACACAATAGTTGTTGCTAGTTGTAAACCATGGCAATCTATGCGATGCATAATCCGTTTCCACTGCATTTCAAGGTCTTTGCAAATGAGGGACAAGTAAATACGAGCTTCTTCAACATTGCATATGGAAATTTTTTTGTACATTAGTGGTTCATAATGACCACTGACAGCATTGGCATCATGGAACAAGATGCAATATGGATTTTCAGATGTAGTTTTGTTAAATAGTAGATATCTTGTTTTTCTTGTCAATGATCATATTCCAATTGATATATTGAGCCAGTTAGACAGCCACCATATACAAAATATATCTCCCCAAAGTCCCCTCTCATGTGCAAGAAGAATTGGAGATGCAGACAACTGCATCTTTGAAAAATATGTAGCGACATCATGTATTCCATGCAACTGTAGAAGAAAATCAGATTCCAGTTCGTATTCATTCGACTCCAATGCCTCAGTGTCACCATTTTTTAAATATCCCAGGAAATAATCTATCAATCCATTGCGCAAGTCAGTCAAGGAATAGCGGAAATGCAGTAGAACCTGAAATGCATAGAAAAGGCAATCCCCTACAGTATACAAGAATGCATCCAATCTAAAAATCCCATTGCTATGCAAAACCTCGTCAATGTTGTCATGTATAATGGAGTGTGTATCTATTTCATATGAGTCAACATCTATTACTTCTTTCATATTTTTAACTGTCATTTTGAAGTTGTTTGTTAGACAGTTTTAGTTTGCATTAAAACAGAGAAAAGGGGAAAAAAATAATAAAAGTAGGAAAAAAAAAGGAAAGCAAAATAGGAAAACTACAAGCGCGGAATTGGGTACCATCCCTGTATGTATCTTTCAACCTTCTTCTTGTCAACTTCAATCCCCCCTAGTCTCCATAGAAGATGACAAGAAAACAAACCCACATTGGAAAGAGAACCAAAAAAAAAGAAACAACGCAAATAAATAACACCATAAATTTACCCAGTAGAAAGATCGATTTCAATCTATTCATGGCATGCATCCTACAAGATTCTTAGAGCCAAGAAAAATTTATACAAAATAGAAAGGATAGGACAAAGGAAACAATTGGACGCGGTTTTCCGACCCACAGAATAAAATCATTCCCTGTGTCTACACCCCGGCGGATGGTTCCCTCTTGTGATAGCTCCGAACTACTTTTCGAAAACTCCTCTGCATTGCAATTTTTTAAATAGCTATGGACATTGCGGCCAACATATGAAGAACATGGTTTCCTAGAACAGAAATTAAGAGCACAGAGAAACATGTTCTGCAACAGAATTTCGAGGCAGGGACTCTCACCATTGAAAAATACCAATGAAACAATGCCACGAAAAATTACCCATCAACGAGGGATGACAACAACTCAGCCCCAAAATCTGTAAACCGCAACAACAGGTCCAACAACTTGCAAAGTTGAAGAACAACAAACCAGTCAACAACCACCAAGAAGTCCAACTGCAACTGCAGGACCTCAACTTTGAAAAGTTGAATCAAACAAGAACAAGGATCATGGAACGAACCAGCAAACAAGCATCAACCATTGAACCACCGATGCCAGCGGAGAACAATTCAACACAATTTCACTGCAAACAACACCATCAAAAAAATGGAACGGAAACTGTATTGCAACGCCTCTGTACAATAAACATTTAAGACTGCCATACCTGTTAGGTAAACACTTAAGACTGTTAGAACCGTCGAAGGACATAGTCCTGTGCAAACATTTAAGAAAAAATGCAATGCGGCAGGCCTGTTCTCTCAAAGCACGCAAGAATAAATAAAAAATCACACATAGTAATATGGTAGAGAATGTATTCTAGCTAGCAGAAAATGCTAAATAAAACATTTGAACTAATGCTAGCATTAATCCACCTTCAACCAATGCATAAGAAAATATATGATTCAAAAAGACCATATACGATGAAATACTTTGTATATGTCAACGTATATAACATTGGGAATAGAGAAGCTGGCAATAAGACCTTCAATCCGTTGTCCAATCATATCATGACAAATATGGTACTTTTTATTATATAAAAATTGGTGTTTTTAGTTCCCTAGTTCCAACAATAGATAATATGGAAATATTTGTGGTCAATGGACAATCTAATACGAGGTCAATGAATTATCGATTGATATAGTCCCTCTATGCCTACAGCATGGACTAATAATAACGAAGGACATTAAAACATATAATAACGAAGTAAATTAAAGACTTATCAAGACGTTAAAAACTAGAAGAATAAAATCCTTGCACTAGGCACTCTCCAAAAGTTATCAAGGCTTTAAATAAAAATGAAGTAACTAAGAACAAAACTAGAAGAATTAAACAAATAATAATGTTGGAATTTGTCACAAGACATCTATTTTTATAGAAAGAACAAAACTAGATTATTTTCAAATGAATCTCTTTAAAAACTTCTACATTTATAGGAATGATACAATTGAAATTTCTTTAAAAACTTCCACATTTATAAGAATGATACAATTGAAGTTTCTTTAAAATCATCCACGCTTACATAAACTAAAGAGGTAGAACTAGAAAGAAAAGTGGGAAAGGAGAGAAAACTAGATTGAACACATAAAAGTAATTGGAGGGAGAGAAGCTAAGGAATAAATTTGGACTAGACCTTATTCACAACCTAAGGAATTGGAGGGAGAGAAGTTAAGGAATAAATTTGGACTAGACCTTATTCACAACCTTCAGATCAAAATTAAAATTTTTTCCATCATTCATTTGGTAAGGAAAATATGTTTTCACTTTCTTTTTTAACTTTTTTTGTTTTATTGTTTTTTTACAACTCTAGTATGATATGAAAAGAGGAATTCATAGTGGAATTTTTTAGTTTTGTAGCTCGGTAGGTGTCTCAGCAGGGGCCTCAGTGTACTAGGCATGTTGATGGACACAATAATCAGCCCATATCAACCTTTATTTATCTTTTAGCCTAAGTTAATATCTATTTGAGTGTTATGTGGGTCCCTAGCTAGTGGGGCACACCTCGTGGACTTTTGAGTGGATTGTGGGGTCCCGCCAAGGGGGGTGCACCTCCTTGGAGCCTTGGAGGTTGAAATGGGCACACAAATCAAAGCAGAAAGGTGGTTGAAGGTGAGATAAAGAGAGTGGTTGAGGGTGAGGGACACACATTCTCATTTTGTGAGAAGAGGAAGAGGGCACTTGGGGAAGAAAGGAAGAGGGAGCAGTTGAGGCCGAAAGGGTGAGTTTTGGGCCAAATATGGAGCAGCTAGTGGAGGCCGAATTAGATCCATTCTTAACAGCAGAGGAACGCCGAACTCATTCCATTTACAACATCCATCAAGAGGTTTATTCTAGAGTGTATTCAACAAGGATAAGGAGATTGAATTAGGGCCAAATCAACTCAACCAGCCAAAGGTCGTACACATGTCGTACCATCCAACTGAAGTGCAGGCCATACATGTCGAATTTGTGTGGATCGTATAGGTTTTACATAGGTCATATGTTGTTTGTACTTGTTGGGTCATACATGGCCTGAAATAGTTGGGTCGTACAACAAATTTGTTGGGTTGTTTTGCTGAGAAAAACATAGGAAAGTTGCTGGGAAATTTCTGTAAGAAATTTCTGATATTTTTGCTCCTATAATTTCTCTCTTGCAAGCCCAATAAAAGCCCCTCTTTGTTGGTTTTCCCCACACTAATGTTTCCAGGGAATATCTGGTGTTTGTCCATTTTATGTGCTTGGTTCTATGTATGCTTTTGTTTTTATTTTCTAGTTAAATAACTCAGTTGTAGGTTTTCAACATAATTTTCAGATTTGTATTAGCAAGTATAATTTATGGTTAAACTAAATTATTGGCTATAATATTTGTGTGTTGGGTTATAGAAAGTCAACAGAATTACATTGATACAAATTTTAGAATTTTAAAATCAATGTTTAAGCAGAAATTTTGTCACCATTGCATAGATGAGAAAAGAAAGTACAAGGGGAACGTCATTGGTAATTTTATCAATTTATATTTATAGTAGATGAAAATTAAAGTGGCAATAAAAGGAAGAAGGAGGAGTTGGTGGGAAAAGTATATTTTTCATAATAAATAGTGTGTGAGGAGGGGGTTGGTAAGGCATTGAAGATGTAAAGAGTTTGATATTAGTTTAGTTAATTAGTTAAGAAGAGATATAATATTAGCGATGATAATAATGATGATACCATGAATGTCATTGTTGATTTTTGTAGCTTCAGGAGGTATTCTCACTAGAGGCCAAGGTACATGGCATGTGGGAATTTTCGTTGGCCCCAGTTTTGACTTTTGTTTCAATGAAATTGACCTAGAAATGAGGCTAGGACCTCATGGGAAAGCTGATGGGATTTATGGGTTTGTGTGGGGCTGCCACACCCACAAAGAGGATTAAAATATTCTAATAAATTATTGAGTTTAGGAAGGGATCCTAAACTCACTCATTGGAATCCTATATAAAAGGAGAGATGTCATTGTGACATTAGATCATCATAGTGGAAGAATGGAGTTAGCATAAGTGAGTCTGTACTTGTGCTAGGAGGCTTGGTGATTTCAGCAAAGGGAAATTGTACTAGGGTGGAAAATCTGGTCTAAGGTTGAGGACTCTCTATTTTCTTTTCTTGGCAGGGAAAGGAACACCTCATGTGTGGGAAAGAGAGACAACCTCAGAAGAAAGATATTGTATGAAATGGAGCGAGTCATACGAAGTGTATGTATATTTTTTTTCATGTACGTGGGTTACAATGGGAATAGTCGTGTACGTACGTGGGTTGTTGTAGGAATAGTCATGTACATCCATACAAGCTCTTATGGGCAGGGTCAGGTCTGTACAAGCTGACGACAGGTGACCTCAGCAGGTTGTACATGTGGTCTGCAATAGATTTGTGGGCATAGAATATTTCCAGGATATTGTTGAGGTTTGGTTTTCTGGTTTTGTATGGTTATTGGAGAACAAGGTTGTTCTCAGTTTTAGTGACTTTGGAGGACAAAGTTGTCCTCAGATTTTGTTGATATTGTATTGGTTGGGAGGGTTGGATTTTCCCTTAGTATTTCTGATGATAACAAGATTACATAACTGAAATCGTGTTTCATATGTGTGGTGATTCATCTCTGGTATTTTTTGTTTCCGTTGCATATGTTTTCATTTAATAATTTTCAGTGTAGAATTATTCAGTGATAATAGTTAGGGCGTTATTGTTGGTTCACTAGGAAGCAATTTCTCATATCTGAAAATTAGTCACATAGAGTTGCATGTGAAAATTGGCATGGTATCATAGCTTGGGATTTGAAGAGAAGGGGATCATCTTGAGATACTTTGTTGGATATAGCACTAGAGGAGTTTTGTTTTTGTTCTTCTTCCGGGAAGGTCACGGGTGACATCTCTGAGGGAGCTGGGGAGTTATCTCTGGGAGGGAGCTACAGTGACTGTTGCAGGTGGAAATAGGTTATATGGTCTCTGGTTTGAGACATGGAGCAGACCATCCATACGAGGATTTGTGGGATATTGCAGCTCGGTGGTGTGGTAGGTTGGGATTTCTGGTGGATTGGTGGAGAGCCTGGATCACATCAGTATGTTGTGTGGCATATTGGAAACCATGTAAATGGACTTTTGGTGACTTTTCATGGTGAGTTACAATGGGTTCATCTCAGGTTCTTTGGCATAGACGAGATGGATTCAGATGTTTGGCAGGTTGATGAGATAGATTCTTCATCGGGATGGAGAGTTGCACATTGTCGAGCAATGAAAATGTATGTGGTATTTGACCCAATAGGATGAGGACATTTTCATAGATGAGTTTCGATGGTCTAGAGTAGACTAGATTGAGTGTCCAACCATAGCTTGGGACTACTGAGATGAGAACATAGGATCAGTGGTAGGTATTCTCAGAGAGTTTTGTTACTTGGATGATGGACTTGGGAAGAAGTTCATTGGATGACCGTGACTTGGGTAAGTAGGAGGCTTTCCTTGGAGGATTGCATGGTTCTTATACATTGAGAGTCATTAGCACATGACAAGGGAACATGATTTTTTCATGATATTCATAATTTCTGACTAAAGGTATGTACGAGGAGCTTGGTAGGAGGACCATGCATGTAGTACAAGGGTCTAGATTAGTGGTATTCTGAATGAATCCAGGGGATGTGTTGTGAGTGGAAAATGTGCTATGGTGTCATGAATGTGTTCTCAGCCTCAGGGATTGAGGAGTAGGACTATGCAGTGTTTTTTTCAGGATGGATAGGTGTTATTGGATGTTGAGTTGGTCTTCCCAGGTTTTCGGAACCTTTTGTGTAGGGGATTTGTGCATGAAATATGTTTCCAGGGTTTGAGAGGATATGGATTGATTGTATTCAATAATATCCTTGGTTGGTGTCCAAGTAGGATACAGATGGTTTGAGTGTCATGACTATGGTCATTATTCTTCATAGTGTCCATAGTGGAAGGGAAGAGGAAGAAGGTAGAAGGAATCAGCAACAGAGGTTGATGAGGTTGTAGATGGGCTCCAGAGGGAGATCTTGTTGGTCTCCAGCCTTTCATGGATTGTCTCCAGCAGGGAGAGATGGTTGGTGGATAGTGGAGAATCTTTCCATGTGACAGGTGCATAAGAGTTGTTTGACACTCTCATAGAGATTAGATCAAACTTATGTGTGGAGATTGGTATAGGAGCCAATCATTCAATACAAGGATCCGATACAATATCATTTCGATTGGAGTCGGGAGAGATATTAAGGGTGTAAAATGTGTTATGGGTGCCAACCCTCAAGAGTGTCCTTTTAGTTTTTGAGATTGAGAGGAAGGGATATCATACATTGTTTTGAGATGGACATGTAATGCTTGTTCCCAGACGATCTAGCTTCAGATCAATAGTAGCTCTTGGAGTTAGAGAGGGAAACTTGTATAGGCTAAGGGATCATTCTATGAGTATCCTGGCCAGCAAGAGTAGAGAGACATATGAGGAGGATTAGGTGGCTCCACGAGTGGTGAGGCAGGTGACCCCACCAGTGGTACAGGCTTAGAGAGAGCCATAGTTCATAGGGATTCAACCCTCAAGATCCAAGAGGGAGGAACAATCTCCCAGGACAATGCAGAGGACAGTGGATAGGGAGCAGATGGCTCTAGAGGTTGTGTAGACTCAAAGGGATTCAGGTTTTAGAATGCAGTCTCAGAGTGAGCCGAACCTCAGGGAGAGACAATTTGATTAGAGATAGAGAGATATGGGAATCCAGAGGGATTTTCCCCTTGGGTTCAATTGGGAGAGAGACATCTTCCAGGACATACATACATGAGTCAAAAGTGGAGGAGACCAGACAGGATATTCAAAGACAGGAGGCTTATAGGGCATGTGACACCTCCATGGAGGATCCATGTATTTCAGCAGGTTATGCTACTATGATAGAGGAGGCCAGATAGGAGCTTCATAGGAAGGAGGCTTCTAGGGCATGTGAGACATGTATGGAGTATCCATGTGTTTTATCAAGATTTTCTATAGTGACTAAGGATGCAACCAGTCAGACATATTTTTCCTTAGTGACTGAGGATGTGTCCAGTTATGAATACTTTGCCTCAGTGACTGAGGATGTGGCTAGTCAAACAGACTGGACATCTGGATGTGTTCCAGTGACCAAGGATGTGCCTAGTCACATAGAATTGATAGCAGAAATTATTGTGACAATGTTCAACGACCCATTTTCCATAGTGATAGAGGGAGTAGCCAATTTGTACTATTGGAGCACAAATGAGGTGATATATCCAGAGCGATATCTACTATGAGTGATAGTGGTACATCCAGATATTGGAGGATGAGATACATCCCTCACTAAGAGGGAGTGTTGATTTTTGTAGCTTTGGGAGGTAATCTCACTAGAGGCCAAGGTGTCAGGCATGTGGGAATTTTTGTTGGCATCGGTTTTGAGTTTCACTTCGATGAAATTGGCCTAAAAATGAGGCTAGGAGCTCATGGGAAATTTGATGGGATTTGTGAGTTTGTGTGGGGGTGCCACACCCACAAAAAGGATTAAAATATTATAATTAATTGTTGAGTAAATAGGAAGGGCTCCTAAACTCACTCATTGGACTCATATATAAAGGAGAGATGTCATTGTGAGATTAGATCATCATAGTGGAAGAATGGAGTTAGCATAAGTGAGTTTGTACTTGTGCTAGGAGGCTTGGTGATTTCAGCAAAGGAAATTTTTTCTAGGGTGGAGAATTTATCCTAAGGTTAAGGACTCTCTATTTTTTTTTCTTGGCGGGGAAAGGAACACCTCGTGTGTTGGAGAGAGAGACAATCTCAGAAGGAAGATATTGTACAAAGTGGAGCAAGTCGCACAAGGTGTATGTATATTCTTTTGCATGTACATGGGTTACAGTGGAAACAGTCACATATGTACACAGGTTGTTGTAGGAACAGTCACGTACATCCATACAAGCTCTTATGGGTAGGGGCAGGTCTGTACAAGCTTACGACAATCGACCTCAGTAGGTTGTACAGGTGGTCTGCAGCAAATTTGTGGGAAGAGAATATTTCCAGGATATTTTTGAGATTTGGTTTTCTAATTTTGTATGGTTATTGAAGAACAAGGTTGTTCTCAATTTTGGTGACTTTGGAGGATAAGGTTGTCCTCATATTTTGGTGATATTCTATTGGCTGGGAGGGATATCTTTTCCTTCAGTATTTATGATGATAACAAGATTACAAACTGAAATTGTGTTTCATATGTGAGATGACTCATCTCTGATCTTTTGTGTTTCTGCTGCATATGTTTCCAATCAATAATTTTTAGTGTAGAATTGTTCAGTGATAACAGCTAGAGCGTTATTGTTGGTTCACTAGAAAGCAATTTCTTAAATCTGAAAATTAGTCACATAGAGTTGCATGTGAAAATTGACAGTCATTGTGTGTATGTTCACCTAGTTTCAATTTCGTTGATGTTCATTTGTGGACCTTTTACATTTAATGTTAACATAACATTTTTTTCTTTCCATTCGTAACTTTCTAATATATGTCCATGTCTATACAATACATAAATAGGGATATGATTCCACTTACTTCCCAAAGAATTGGAGGGTTTTCCTAAAGCTATTGTTTCTTTGGGCATGAATCCCCTAGATAACTATACTCAAAGAATGTGCTTTTTCGAAAGGTCACCTTTCAAGACCTTACCTTCTACCATAATCAAGATGTACTCACATAGAACATTAGAAAAATGTGAGAAAAATCCACTTCTACATATAACCTAGCTTGGGTTGTAATATGTTTATTGATACTTTCTAATGAGTAGAAATGGAACATCCCAAGAGCTTTTGTAATGGAGGCGAAATATTCAAAACCTCAAATATGCAAGCATAGACTAGGAATCATTGCCCACATAAGGGTTGAATTTAACTTTCATTGGAAACCCTTGAAGAAAGGGGACATTACTTCATGCAAAGGCCTATACAACCCAAAAACCAATGGTCAAACTAGAGGATTATATCTATCATCTAAATGAACAAAAATTCTACAACAAAAAACTAGCAAGGAAAAAAATGGATAAGATATTCATCATAAAGAAAGGGATTTTAAACCTCGGAGATCCAAGAAACATGACTAAAAACTAAAAATCAGCTTACGCGCTAATAATAATAATGCTTCAAATGATATGCCTAGAATATATCTTCCACCATTATCTATTTGCTCAATAAACCAACCTTAGCTTTACCTTAGTTTGAATTTTATGATTTTGTTATTGAAAAAACACTTACTTTGAAATTGGACCTCACTCCCTAAGCCTAAGCATATATATGTGGAAAGTATCCTAGTATCCGAATAAAGGAAATAATCATTTAAGGAACAAAAAGTCATTGATATCATCCTTAAATAACCAATACTCACATCACCTTTAACTAATTAGAATATAATAGTTGAGACAAGTTAGCTAAATGTCCACATTGTTATGAGCTCACATCTTTGTACGCCATAGACATTCAAAGAGGGACGACTCCATGTTCACACTAATATGTTACATTCTTAACCACTTTAGGTTCTATCAAAATTATACATTTTAACATCATTGTTATAACCACTCTACAACATTATAACCACTAAGCCATCATTACAAAATGTTTTGAAATTTAATAATCTTAAATTAAGAATACGTTTAGATGATGAACATATATGTCTCACCATTAAAAATCCAAAATATAATGATTTTTTTGGAAAATTTTGATAAAAATAAATTAAAAAAATTTAATAATACTTTTTATTTGAAATAATTTTTTGGTTTATTATAATTGAAAGAATTTGGTTAAAAAATTAATTATTAGCAAAAGTTAAATAACAATGATGATGGAAAAAAGTTTTCAAAATTAATCATGCATGTTGTTGATAAAAAAAAAAAAACATGTATATATCCACGTAAACAAAAATATAATTGTGTATACATGATAGAGCCCACTCAAAATGATAATTGTTGATACAAACAATCACATCCATTAGTAGACGCGCATGGGAGAGGGATAAACCTGGAGGCTCGACAAGGCAAACTAAAGAAGGGCGACGAGAGGTATGGAAGTTACATGAGGTGGGCTTGGCAAATGGTGGTCATGATGTGAGCCAAGGTGTATGATAATAAATGGGAGGGGGGAATTAGGGAATGGGTCTAAAAACCAAAGCCCCATTGATTAATAAATATGCCATGAGTCTGCTAACTCAAAGCCTCGAAGGAAATTTTGCTTGTTGAGCTGCCAAGGAGTTATTATGGCAAAAAATATGCCATGAGTCTGCTAACTCAAAGCCCCGAAGGATGCCTTGAATTTATGAGAAAATGGAACACAGTCGAACATCTCATGGGAGGGTGCCAAGGTGAATATGTTTGTTGGTATTTTTTGAATCCCCAAAATGATGATCTTGTGAATGTGATGATCTCTAGCTATGGTAAGTCCTTGGAGTAAATTTTAATCCTCGGCTTGATTATTAGTGACCTAGCCTAGATTCCAAGAATATGTAATTTCAGCTCTTCCTTCATGGCCAAAGAGATCCCCACCTACTCCTACCTCCTTGAGGTTGTGCTTAGAAGTGCCATCAAAACATAAGGTGTGATGGTCTTGGGATTTTTGCCATTGTGTGAACTATGAAAGAGAAATATGAGGTTGCTAGGATGTTGTGGGGCGAGATTGAGAAGAGGACACCTAGAGAGAAAAATGATGAAGCCAGAGAGTCTCCCAACGATATAAACTCTTAGGGAGGAGAGGGAGAAACTGTGAGAGTTGAGATGCTCCGAGAGGAGTGCCAAGGATTTGGCTACAACTAAATCGGGTTGAGATTTGATATCCATGAAAAGGCATTGGTTCATGGCTAACCATATTTTCCAGCAAAAACATTTGGGGAGGGAAAACCAAACCCACTTAAAGATAGATTTATTGTGAAAGGATCCCAAATATGAGGATATCCAGTGACTGAGGAGGTGTTCCACAGAGGATGGGTAGTGAACTCTACGCCCAATCCCTTGAAATACTAATTTCCACACTAACCGAAAGAAATCACAATCCAAAAAGAGGTGAGATGATTATTCAGAGGATGAGCAACAGAGAACACACCTAGAGGGTCCTTAGATACCCCTTTTCTTCATGTTTTCACCCTTTAGGATCTTCCCGTGCATTAAGGTCTAGTAGAAGATGTTGAATTGAGGGAGGCTAGTAGGGTGCCAAACATGCTTCCATATGCAAAATTTAGGATGGAGCGTAGCTTGAGAGAGTTGGAGCTCATAACCTTTTTTCACTATGAAATCATGTTGTCCCAACCCTATTGTGTCCATGGAATCCATTTGTCTAGGAGTGCATCCTTGTAATATGAGAGAGAGAAAGTGGGTGAGAACTTGGAGATGCGATAGGACAATGCCAAAGTCCCACCCATGCTATCCACCCAAGGGTCTAGACCATGATGAAATATCAAAGAGTGAAAACTTACCTTCGTTGTCCAACCAGTCTTTCAACGGTAAGAGGTTCTAAACCTCAAGAAGTAGAGTATTTCCCATAATTTTTTCTTGCCAAATTTTAATGTTCTTACCATTTCCCGAAATCTATGTCAATTGGCATTGAAGAAGAGGAAGGGATGCTTTGAGAAGAGACAAATTTGAGAACCTTTTTGGGTCTCAGGTGTGTTGTCCAAACATCGGGCTCATGTGTGTTGTCCAAACATCGGGCCCTAATCCTAGACAAGTATTTGAGGAGAAGAACTTTTTCTACCATTCCCTTCTTCCCATGATAAGGTGCCATGGGAATTTTTCCCCTAGAGTTATATTCATTAATGTCGGGTCCTAGATTCCTAGACCCCCATGCAACTTGGGGGCTTTGACAATGTTCCAACTTAACAAGTGAAACCTTTTTGTATTAGTCTTTCCCACATGCCAAAAAATCCACCTAAGTTTCCTAGGAATGGCAAGATTGACACTAGTTGGGGCTAGCAAAGAAGGGAACTTGAAAATGGGGAGGGAAAATAGAACTAATTTTACCAAGACAAGTCATCCTATTGGATTAAGCCATTGAGAAACCCACTGTAGAAATTTGGACTTAATTTTAGCCAGAATATGTTGCCATGGATGAGAGGATAGGGAATGAAGACAAAGGGGAATTCTCGAATATTTGAAGGACTATCATTTTTCCTCAAAGGAGAATTCAAGGATCCTAGTTATTGCAGTAGTGAGGCATGTGTTGGTGTTCTAAGAATACAAATGAATTTTAGCATTATTAATAAGGCCCCTGAAAATTTTGGTGAAGAGATTCATTGTATCTTTGAACCAGATGGTGAGACCATTGGAGTCACCTCCAATCGGTAGAGTGTCGTCGATGAATTTTGAGTTATTTATCCTTTTGACCCCTCTTACAATTCTTATGCCTAGGATGTTCTTTGATCTTCTTTCAAATTCAAGTTCTTAACTCAGAGCCTCAGCCACTAATATGTACAAGATCAGAGATAGAGAACACCCCTTCCTCAAACCTATGGATGCTTTGAAAAAAGGTGTGGGACGACCATTCACTAGGGGGGAAATCTAGGGGGAAATGATACAAGTGGAAATCCAATTGAAGAATTTGTCCTAAAAGTTGTTTTAGGAATGTCTTCCTGCCTCGTTCTGATTTGATGATATCTCGAACGAAGATCCAACTTAGTAAAGAATTTTGCTCCATGCAATTCATCTAATAATTCATCAATGACAAGAATAGGAAACTTATCTTTGATGGTATGAGTTGTCTATAATCTAGACACATACACCATGAACCATTCTTTTTGTAACCATCACCATTAGTGAATAGAAATAACTTTGGCTAGGTTGAATGATATCAGCCTCTAACATTTCCTGGATCATGCACTCAATCTCACTCTTTTGTGCATATTGTTGATTTTTCATAAGCATTAGGTTAAACATGAAGTTCATTCCATTTCATCATTTAGCCATAATCATAAATGTTGCAGCAACCAAGATCACAAGAAGAAGCACCATGCACAAGAACACAAAATGTATCATGGGAAACCCTTCTCAACAAGGGAAGAAAACCCAGCCAAATCCTTTGCTATAATCTTCAAGAGAAAGACCTTTACCACCAATAAAGACCTAGCACACAAGAGGGTGCTCAAACCCTAGAACTCTAGCACCTAAGAGGTGCGCACCTTTTTCCAAAGAAGTGTACTTGTTGAAATTTCCAAACTCAGAAGAAAGATATGATTCTACAGAGGAAGATTTCCCTTTACTTATATTAGACTTGTCATATCAACTGAAGTGTCTATTGGCACAATAGGGCCAGCCTCTCTATGGCATATTATATTTATTATTATTATTATTAATATAATTAATATTATCCAGATTAATTATCTTTTACATTTATTATTAGACAGAATAAGGTAGGGCCGACCTATACCCTTTACATGACAATTAGGGTTACAGGTAGGTCTGACTCTTGAACAATATATAGCAAAGGATATGATACACCCACTAGTGCTCATCCACTAGGGGCACATCCATAGGGATGTCATAGCTCTGATTCATTGTATTACACAAAAGAATCAGGTCTTCACACGTTCACATGTGCTCGTCCACATGCACGTCCACTCTATGGGTTTGCTTTCTCGTTGCCACCAACATGAGAATCATCTGGAGTCTTCTCGTCAACTCTGCTTCTTAGAGGAGGCTAATACATCATCTTCATTTATGTTCTCATGACGATGCACCCGGCACTTTGGGATTTCACACATTCACCTTGTGCTCAGCCACAGGCATGTCCTAACTCAACAGATTGCTTTTCCACTAGACAATCATCTAGAGTTCTTCTCAACTCTTTGAATGGAGGAGGTTATCTCTACGTTCCCAACTTTGTCTCGGGAAGGAACCACGTACCCTTCTAAGGGGATTTCTCTCAAGTTTTTAAGCTGAGAGAAAGACTTCACATAGCTGCAATGATCCACACCTCTCAAGTTTGTAAGCTAGAGAATGTCTCACATAGCTGCAATCATCAACACATATGGATACTTGTAAGGCCTAATGATTAGGTGGTACACTTCCATGTTTCAAATGAATAGCATCGTCATGATCTCGAGCAAGTGGAAGACCCTTAATCATTTCACCAAATACCTTGGAATGATTGTTGATAACTATTTGGAGGTCTAATGGAGTAGAGGATGTAGATATTTGAACATCAAGTAAGAACAATTGTTCAACTACACCCTGGTGTCCCTTTTTGAGTAAATTTTTCATGCTATTAGAGTTTATCACTCTAGAGAGCTTCCCTTGGATACCTCTAAGCTCAATTTCCTCGTCATCTGAGGAAAATATCATGAAAAGATCTTGAAAAATAAGGGCCATTGTTCCAAATTATTGTAACCATTGGACCTCTAATACAACATCAGCACCCCCCATTTGGATGGAAATCATGGGGCTATCCATAAAATACTCCCTCATGTTGACCTTAATACCATGGCATTTCCCTAAAAAATTTATGGTACCTTCATCTGTGATCATTATTTGAAACTCTAGTGTTGAATATACAAAGTAATTGAGATCTTTTGCTAATTTCTAATTGATGAAATTATGGGTACTACCATAATCAATCAATATTGTTACCTTTTTCTTTTTGATATATTCTTGTATCCTGATGTTTTATGGAGTACTAATTTCAGTGAATGCGTGACAAGATATTGTTGGAGTAATATCTTCTAGATCTGGATCTTGTGGCAGTTCCAATTTCTAATCTTCTTCCTCTTCATGGACTATGTAGAATAATTTCTTCTTACCGCATGTATGCCCCTTACTGTTCGACAACATAGGTATTCCAACAGAGGACGAACACCTTCAGTAACCACTCACATAACCAGATCAAAGATCAACACACCGATGTTTTCACGTGGTAAAACCCCTACGGGGAAACATCCACGACCCCAGCCAACGCGGCCACTTGGAGCAGTTTATTAATGCAAAGAAAAGGATTACAGAGAGATTTTACAAGAGAGTTTCTCACAATCAATCATCGGCAAATGACCCTCCATGCTCTTTAAATAGAGATCATGGACCAATCGGGTATTAAGCCACGGATCAATGGTCGTTAAGATCGAGGAGAGTATGAACCGTCGGATCACTCTATGTCGGGAACATATCGTGACTGTCGGATTGCCTAACTACAAATGCATACTAATGCATACTAAAGAAACACACTTTTACCTAAC
>ML781124.1:177516-235821 GCA_009831015.1 Picea engelmannii | reverse complement strand
TCTATGTCAGGAACATATCATGACCGTCGGATTGCCTAACTACAAATGCATACTAATGCATACTAAAGAAACACACTTTTACCTAACGACATATTAGACCAAGTAGATCTTAACTAACTCCTAAGTGTCTAAATATCCTAACACTTACTATGCATGTTGTCACAATTGAAACATAGTATTTTTTCTCTTATTTCATCCATTTCTTGAGGTGTCAACCTTTTTGGTTGAGGTATGCTTGTCTTATAAACCCCAAAACGATCTTTGCTTGTTGTGTATGCTCCAATGGTAGACTTATGTGTAGCTTTACTTTTGCCTTGATTATGATGAGAAAATTGCATATCTTCCATAATATTTGTAGGATGTCTTAAGGAAATATCATGTTTAATATCGTGTTTCAATATACCCATGTAAGCTTCCAACAAATGTTCATCACTTATTTCATCCACCCTTGTGGCCAATACCTGAAATTATAAATTATAATCTTCAATATCACCTAAGTGCTTGATTCTTGTCAATTGACTGAAGTATTCATGTTCCCACACTTTCCCATCTTGTGCTTCTAAGTATCTTGCAAATAAACCCCAAGTATAATGATAAAGAGGGGGTTTCCTTTTAACTACCCATTGATACCATTGATATGGTTTTATCTCAAAGTTCAAGGTTGCTATGTGAATCATTTTCTTATCATCCATAATATTATGTAGTTCAAAATATTGTTTGATTTCGTTCACCCAGGTAAATACTTATTTTCTATCAAACTTGTTTAATTCAATCTTGGGAAAGTTGAATTTAGGACCCCCAAAGTAATTAACTCCACTATTAGAGTTAAATCCACTAGAAAATTGTTTATTATCGACATGTTGTTCAACCTGAATACTACCCTTATTTTCATGAGTTCCTTGCATTTTGATATCTCCTTTAGGTAGTCTCTCATCTAGGGCCTAGAATATCATGCAAGACAAGGAATTTTTCAATTCCTTCATGGACTTTTGTGTTTCAACTTTATTTTCGTCTATCTTCGTATCCATCTTATTTTCCATTTCATCCATATTTATTTCCATGTCTTACTTATTTTCATCTATATTTGTTTTCGTTTCATTCTTATTTTCATTCATCTTCTTATCCATCTTATTTTCCATTTCATCCATATTTATTTTCATAGTTCCATCCATCTTATGTTCCATTTGTTCCCTATTTTCAGTGATCCTCTTTTCCATCTAGTGATGAATCTATTCAATTTCATCTCGATTCATGGTTGAGCTCTCTGGAGGTTTAACTATTGAAGTAAATTTTGGAGGATCCTTTGGATCCATGTGAGAAAATAAAATTTCTCCTTTTTTTCCTCTTTATTACAAATTTCGAATCACCAAAAACAGATATTTCAATAAAAACGTATGCCAATTGTAAGTTTTATTACCTTCAAACCCTTAATTTGGAGTCTGTCCTCCTGACCGACCTTCCTTCTTATGTATTTATGAAATTCTGTCCCTTATGAGTCTGAAATTTCAGCCTATAGTACTCCAAAATGTCTTCTCTACTATGCCACAAATTTGACCAAAATTGGATGTGCCAAGTGAAAGTTAGGGTAACTTTCCCAAACCTTGCTGATTTTTGTCATTTCCAGAAGAGTGAACTTGTTTAGAATGTTCCATGTCCAATATTTAATACCTAATTTTTAAATTGGTACCAAAACTACTGTGTAATGTCCTCTTTCAAATGCAACTTGTCTCATGGAATTTGGATCCTCTCTGAAGAAGATATGACTATTTTACCCATAACACTTGTTTGAGACTAGTTATAGGAATAGTCAACAAACATGAACCACTAGCAATGTTGTTCCAAGTGTACAATTGACTTTCAACATTATTAATAAGGCCCCAAAAAGACTCTGGTGAATAGATTCATTATATCTTTGAATCAGGTGGCGATAACAGTAGAGGCACCTCCAATCAATAAAGTGATGTCGGTGAATTGTGAGTGATTTATCCTTTTGACCCCCCAAACAATTCTCATGCCTAGGATGTTCTTTGATCTTCTTTCAAATTCAATCTCCTAACTCAAAGCCTCAACCACTAATATGAACAGGATCAGAGATAGAGGACACCCCTTCCTCAAACCCATTGATGCTTTGAAAAAAGGTGTGGGATGACCATTCACTAGGGTGAAATCCAAGGGAAACTATTACAAGTGGAAATACAGTTAAGGAATTTGTCCCTAAATCCAAATTTTCAGAGCACATCAAACAATAAGCTATGTCTAACCATATCAAAGGTGTTGTCCATATCTAATTTAACGATCATCCCCTTCTCCCCATGATATTTGCTAGAGTGGATGACCTCTTGAATGATGATGGTGTTATCCACTATTTACCTTTTTTTCACAAATCCCCCTTGATTAGGGGAGATTAGCTTTGGAAGAAGAGGTTTTATTCAGTTAACTATTATTTTGAAGATGATTTTATACAAGAATTTGCAAAGCAATATCATCTTGGATTTCAAAAAGGAAGTCGAACTAACTTCCTTTGGTATTAAGGCTAAGAAGGTTGAGTTAGTGTTACCCCTAATTGATCCAGGTGGATATCGGTGGCCACCCACCTTTTCCTACTGGCTCAAAACAGTTTTCTGGCAATTTTGGCAATTTACTATTTTTAGCAAGTTTTAACTTCTGGGGCCATTTTGAGGGCCTAAATGAAAGTTTTTCGAGATCAAGGTTCTCAATGAAAGTTTTTTATTGTAAAAGGACCTTCAGAGCCTCATTGTAATATTCTTCTTGCGAATGCAAGTAGCCGTCACATCTCTTCTCAAAGATAAGCTGCCACCATTCTAGCGAGTCTTTCACTCTGTATTTTTACAGTCTTTGTACATTTCTTTCATTAATAGAAATCATGTATTACTATATCTCTGTGTTTATGGTTGCATTTATGATATATTTTTGTTATATTATTGGATATACGCGATATCTTTGTGCATTTCTTTATTATATCTCCGCTTTCATTTAGTGCCGAAAATAATTTGGATCAGTGGTATCAGAGCAGGCTACTCTTGATTGTTTCTTTCAGTGCATGTCCCCGACGAGGTCCGGGTATAGAAAGTTGGGTCTCTAGCTTGTCTCTCTTGAAGACAATCACTCTTGCACACCCAAGAAACCCTCAATGGAGGAAGAAAATAAAAATTATGGAGCAGACGATCCTATCAATCTGTTGCTTGAGCAAGCTCTCACGCAACAGAGGGACGAAATGATGGAGAATTTTTCCCACATCCTTCAATGCCTGTCGATAGCATCAGGTGCATCTTTATCAAGCGACCACTTTGGAGGAACCTTGTCTTTCAAGGTACAAGTTAATTTTGATATTCCTTTATTTGAAGGACAGATAGATGCAGAAGTCCTAGAAAAATGGTTAACACTGCTAGAAGGTTATTTCTTTGTTCATAATTTTTCCGACAAAGAAAAGATCACCTTCGTACTCCTTAAATCTCTCCATAATGTCAAAAATTGGTGGGAAACTTACTGGGAGCAAAGTTCCACAGAGTAGTCTGGAATATATGGGGTCGATCCCACTTGGGATTTTTTTGTGGATGCGGTAAAGGAACAGTATTACCCTATTGGAAAATATGAGGATTAGTACATGACATGGACCACATTGCGGTAAGAGAGGGGCCAAGCAGTTTTGGAGTTCATCAATACCTTCCATACCTTGCACACCAAGCTGGGTATTAAAGACTCTGAGCGACATTTGGTTCTAAAATATCGTGGGGATTTACACAGATACATCCAGACTGAAATGGATTTTCTGGACATCTCATCACTCGGTGTTGCTTATCGATATGTTGTTAAAATTGAGCAGAAATTGAAGCACCAGAACAAACAGGAATTTGGGTCTGCAAATCCGCAACAACCAAAGTATGACAAAGACGACCCTAACAAACAGTCTCCCGAAAACCCGTCCAAGACACAGGAAAAGAAGGGTCACAAGAAGACAAACAAGGACACTGGAAAATTGTGTGATTTCCACAAAATCCCCTGGCACAACATCGATGAATGTCTCTAAAAACAGTCGTTGGTGGATGAGATCAAATACAAGGAGTTGAACCCTAATTCAGAATCTGATTCTGAAAATACTGGTAAAGGACAGATCATTAACGTAGACCCCACTGCTATTGTTGCGACCGCAACAATTCAACCAGAAGAACCAACAGATCCTGAAGAGGGGGAGCACCTTTTTCATTCACAGATGTGGGTTAAGGGGACCCCACTGTATTTTATTGTTGATAGCGAAAGCCAAAAAAAACCTCATCTCAGCAGAGGTCGTCAAACAGTTGGGATTGTCGACAACACCACACCCACAACCATACAACATCGGGTGACTTTGGCAAGGACAAGATCTCTGTGTCATCCAACAGTGTCGATTGTCATATGGCATCCAACCCTTCAAGGATGAGGTATTATGTGTTGTTTCCCCATTGGATGTTTGTGATGTTCTCTTGGGCCAACCATATATGTGGAGACTCCATGTTGTTTATGAGTCACGACCCCGTAGTGTCATTGTTACTTTGGGGGGTCATCTCTACAGAATACCAGAGTTAGTTCCAACTATTGTTCCACCTAAAAAGTGTCACAAGGTAGTATCTCATACTGCAAAATTCATCTTCTTCACAATCTGTTCAAAATGGGAACAAAAGGACGTTGCAACCACTATAGTCTCTTCCCTTGCACCTTCTATCCAATAGGCAGGTCGACAAGGTTGCAGAAAAGCACAAAGATTCCTTATGCACACCGTCCTCTCATGTAGCTTGACTTTTTTAATAGCCTCGGCTTTAACAGGTTCATGACAGACTTCCACAAACTAAGCAGCGTGACGTCTCTAGCAATACAAGCAGCTCACCAAGATGCAGATCCAGCAAACGTTTTTCCCTCTCCCCTGGGAAATAAACGCAATGGAGACCATTTCTTCCTAAGGAGGGAGGATTGATCCAGGTGGATATCGGTGGCCACCCACCTTTTCCAACTGGCTCAAAACAGTATTCTGACAATTTTGGCAATTTACTATTTTTAGCAGGTTTTAACTTCTGGGGCCTTTTTAAAGGACTAAATGAAGTTTTTTCGAGATCTAGGTTCTAAATGATAAATAAAGGCATGATTGAGCCCCCAAAATGAATCTCCTCGATGATACCTTTCCAATGAGCTACCATACGCCTAAAACAGAGATAATATGTAGAAGTTACAACCCCGGGAAGTTGATGTACTAACTTACCCAAACGGGGCCCACATGACTTTTGGAGCTTCATCTCCTAGGGTTAGGCTTTTGGATGTCTAGGGTTTTTTGCATTCTTATTTATTGTAAAAATACTTTCAGAGCCTCATTGTAATCATCTTCTTGCGAATGCGAGTAGCCGTCACATCTCTTCTCGGAGATAAGTTGTCACCATTCTAGCAAGTCTTTCACTTTGTATTTTTACAGTCTCTGTACATTTCTTTCATTAATAGAAATCGTGTATTACTGTATCTTTGTGTTTATGGTTGCATCTCTGATATATTTTTGTTATATTATTGGATATATGTGATATCTCTGTGCATTTCTTTATTATATCTCCGCTCTCATTTTGTGCCGAAAATAATCTGGATCGGTGGTATCAGAGCAGGCTGCTCTTGATCATTTTTTTCAGTGCATGTCCCAGATGAGGTCCGAGTATAGCAATTTGGGTCTCGAGCTTGTCTCTCTTGAATAAAATCACTCTCACACACCCAAGAAACCCTCAATGGCATAAGAGAAGAAAAATGACGAAGTAGACGATCCTATCAATTTGTTACTTGAGTAAGGAGCATCTTCATCAAGCGGCCACTTTGGAGGAACCTCGCCCTTCAAGGTACAAGTTAATTTTGATGTTCTTGTATTTGAAGGACAGATAGATGCAGAAGACCTAGAAAAATGGTTAACTCTACTATAAGATTATTTCTCTGTTCAGAATTTTTTCGACAAATAAAAGATCACCTTCGCACTCCTAAAATATCTCCCTCATGTCAAACATTGGTGGGAAACTTACTGGGAGCAAAGTTCCATAGAGGAGTCTGGAATATATGGGGTCGATCCCACTTGGGATTTTTTTGTGGAATCGGTAAAGGAACAGTATTACCCTGTTGGAAACTATGAGGACCAGTGCATGAGATGGACCACACTGCGGCAAGAGAGGGGCCAAGTAGTTATGGAGTTCACCAATACCTTCCATACCTTGCACACCAAGCTGGGTATCAAAGAATCTGAGCGACATTTGGTTCTGAAATATTGTGGGACTTTACACAGATACATCCAAACTGAAATGGATTTTATGGACATCTCATCACTCAGTGTTGCTTATTGATATGCTATTAAAATTGAGCAGAAATTGAAGCACCAAAATAAACGGGAATTTGGGTCTGCAAATCCGCAACAACCAAAGTATGAAAAAAATGGCCCTAACAAACAGTCTCCCAAAAACCAGTCCAAGACACAGGAAAATAAGGGTCACAGGAAGACAAAGAAGGACATCAGAAAATGGTGTGATTTCCACAAAATCCCCTGGCACAACACTGATGAATATTGCTCAAAAAAGTCATTGGTGGCCGAGATCAAAGACAAGGAGTCGAACCCTGATTCACAATCTAATTCTAAAAATACTGGTAAAGGACATATCATTGACGCAGACCCCACTGCTATTGTTGCAACCACAACAATTCAACCAGAAGAACCAACAGATCCTGAAGAGGGGGAGCATCTTTTTCATTCACAGGTGTAAGTGAAGGGGACCCCGCTACATTTTATTGTTGATAGAAAAAAACCAGAAAAACCTCATCTCAGCAGAGGTCGTCAAACAGTTGGGATTGTCGACAACACCACACCCGCATCCATACAACATTGGGTGGCATCGGCAAGGTAGAGATCTTCGTGTCAGCCAACAGTGTCGATTTTCATACGGCATCCAACCCTTCAAGGATGAGGTATTATGTGATGTTGCCCCACTGGATGTCTATGATGTTCTCTTGGGCCAACCATATATGTGGAGACGCCATGTTGTTTATGAGTCTCGACCCCGTAGTGTCATTATTACTTTGGGGGGTCATCTCTAAAAAATACTAGAGGTAGTTCCAACTATTGTTCCACCTAAAAAGTGTCCCAAGGTAGTATCTCATACTGCAAAATTCAACTTCTTCACAATATGTTCAAAAGGAGAACAAAATGGCATTGCAACCACTATAGTCTCGCCCCTGCACCTTCTATCCAACAGAAGCAGGTCGACAAGGTTGCAGTAAAGCGAAAAGATTCATTTTTCACACCGTCCTCTCATGTAGATCATCTTTTTGAACAACCTTAGCTTCAACAGGTTCATGACAGACTTCCACAAACTAAGCAACGCGACGTCTCCAGCAATACAAGCAGTTCACCAAGATGCAGATCCAACAAACGTTTTTCCCTCTCCCTGGGGAACTCAATGCAATGGAGACCATTGCTTCCTAAAGAGGGAGGATTTATCTAGGAGGATATTGATGGCCACCCACCTTTTCTGACCGGCTCAAAACAGTTTTCTAGCAATTTTGGCAATTTACTATTTTTAGCAGGTTTTAACTTTTGGGACCATTTTGAGGGCCTAAATGAAGGTTTTTCGAGATCGAGGTTCTAAATGATATTTGAAGGCATAATTTATCCCCCAAAATGAATCTCCTTGACGATACCTTTCCAACGAGTTATCATACGCCTAAAAAGGAGATCATATGCAAAAGTTACGACCCTAGGAAGTTGATGTACTAACTTACCCAAACGAGGCCCACATGACTTTTGGCGCTTCATCTCCTAGGGTTAGGATTTTGGATGTTTAGGGTTTTTGGAACTCTTGCTTATTGTAAAAGGTCCTTCAGAGCCTCATTGTAATCATCTTCTTGCGAATGCGAGTAGCCGTCACATCTCTTCTCAGAGATAAGTTTCCACCATTCTAGCGAGTCTTTCACTCTATATTTTTACAATCTCTGTACATTTCTTTCATTAATAGAAATTGTGTATTCGTGTATCTCTGTGTTTATGGTTGAATATCTAATATATTTATGTTATATTATTGGATATACGTGATATCTCTATGCATTTCTTTATTATATCTTTGCTCTCATTTCGTGCCGAAAATAATCTGGATCAATGGTATCAGAGCAGGCTACTCTTGATCATTTTTTTTAGTGAATGTCCCCAATGAGGTCTGAGTATAGAAAGTTGGGTCTCGAGCTTGTCTCTCTTGAAGACAATCGCTCTGGCACACCCAATAAAACCTCAATGGCGGAAGAAAAGAAAAATGATGGAGCAGACAATCCTATCAATCTATTTCTTGAGCAAGCTCTCACGCGACAGAGGGACAAAATGATGGAGAATTTTTCCCACATCCTTCAACGGCTGTCGATAGCATCAGGCGCATATTCATCAAGTAGCCACTTTGGAGGAACTTCGCCTTTCAAGGTACAAGTTAAATTTGATATTCCTTTATTTGAAGGACAGATAGATGTAGAAGCCCTAGAAAACTGGTTAACTCTGCTAGAAGGTTATTTCTTTGTTCATAATTTTTTTGACAAAGAAAAGATCACCTTCGCACTCCTTAAATCTCTCCCTCATGTCAAACATTGGTGGGAAACTTAATAAAAGCAATGTTCCACAGAGGAGTCTGGAATATATGGGGTCGATCCCACTTGGGATTTTTTTGTGGATGCGGTAAAGGAACAGTATTAACCTGTTGGAAACTATGAGGACCAGTACATGAGATGGACCACATTGCGGTAAGAGAGGGGCCAAGCAGTTCCGGAGTTCACCAATACCTTCCATACCTTGCGCACCAAGCTGGGTATCAAACACTTTGAGCGCCATTTGGTTCTAAAATATCATGGGGCTTTATAAAGATACATCCAGACTGAAATGGATTTTTCGGACATCTCATCACTCGGTGCTTCTTATCGATATGCTGTTAAAATTGAGCAAAAATTGAAGCACCAGAACAAACGGGAATTTGGGTCTGCAAATCCACAACAACCAAAGTATGACAAAGATGACCCTAACAAATAGTCTCCCAAAAATCAGTCCAAGACACAGGAAAAGAAGGTTCACAGGAAGACAAAGGAAACCGTAAAATGGTGTGATTTCCACAAAATCCCCTGGCACAACACCGATGAATGTCGCTCAAAACAGTCATTGGTGGCCAAGATCAAAGACAAGGAGTCGAACCCTGATTCAGAACCTGATTCTGAAAATACTGGTAAAGGACAGATCATTGACGTAGACCCCACTGCTATTGTTGAGACCACAGCAATTCAACCAGAAGAACCAACAGATCCTGAAGAGGGGGAGCACCTTTTTCATTCACAAATGTGGGTGAAGGGGACCCCGCTACATTTTATAGTGGAAGCAAGAAAAACCTCATCTCAACAGAGGTTGTCAAACAGTTGGGATTATCGACAACAACACACCCGCAGCCATAAAACATCGGGTGGCTTCGGCAAGGGAGAGATCTTCGTGTCAGCCAACAGTTTCGATTGTTATACGGCATCCAACCCTTCAAGGATGAGGTATTATGTGATGTTTTCCCACTGGATGTCTGTGATGTTCTCTTCGGCCAACCATATATGTGGAAACGTCATTTTGTTTATGAGTCTTGACCTTGTAGTGTCATTGCTACTTTGGGGGGTCATCTCTACAGAATACCAGAGGTAGTTCCAACTATTGTTCCACCTAAAAAGTGTCGCAAGATAGTATCTCATACTGCAAAATTCAGCTTCTTCACAATCTATTCAAAAGGGTAACAGAAGGACACTTCAACCACTACAGCATTGCCCCCTACACCTTCTATCCAACAGAAGCAGGTTGACAAAGTTGCAGCAAAGAGAAAATATTCCTTCTACGCACCATCCTCTTGTGTAGCTCAACTTTTTGAACAGCCTCAGCTTCAATAGGTTCATGACAGACTTCCACAAACTAAGCAACGCAACGTCTCCAACAATACAAACAACTCACCAAGATGCAGATCCAGCAAACATTTTTCCCTCTCCCCCGAGAACTCAACGTAATGGAAACCATTGCTTCCTAAGGAGGGAGGATTTATCCAAGTGGATATCAGTGGCCACCCACCTTTTCTAACTGGATCAAAATAGTTTTCTGGCAATTTTGGCAATTTACTATTTTTAGCAGGTTTTAACTTTCGAGGCCCTTTTGAGGGCCTAAATGAATGTTTTTTTAGATAAAGGTTCTTAATTATAGTAGAAGGCATGATATATCCCTCAAAATTAATCTCCTCGATGATACCTTTCCAACGAGCTATCATATGCCTAAAACGGAGATCATATGCAAAAGTTACGACCCCGGGAAGTTGATGTAATAACTTACCCAAACGGGGCCCACATGAATTTTGGTGCTTCATCTCCCAGGGTTAGGATTTTGGATGTCTAGGGTTTTTAGCATTCCTATTTATTATAAAAGGGCCTTCGATCCTCATTTTAATCATCTTATTTCGAATGCGAGTAGCCGTCACATCTCTTCTCGGAGACAAGTTATCACCATTCTAGCGAGTCATTCACTCTATATTTTTACAGTCTCTGTACATTTATTTCATTAATATAAATTGTGTATTACTGTATCTCTGTGTTTATGGTTGCATCTCTGATATATTTATGTTATATTATTGGATATACTTGATATCTCTGTGCATTTCTTTATTATATCTTCACTCTCATTTCGTGTCAAAAATAATCGGGATCAATGGTATCAAAGCAGGCTACTCTTGATCATTTTTTTCAGTGCATGTCCCCGACGAGGTCCAAGTATAGCAAGTTGGGTCTTGAGCTTGTCTCTCTTGAAGACAATCACTCTCGCACACCCAAGAAACCCTCAATGTTGGAAGAAAATAAAAACGACGGAGCAGACGATCTAATCAATCTGTTGCTTGAGCAAGCTCTCACGCGACAGAGGGACGAAATGATGGAGAATTTTTCCCACATCCTTCAACATATGCCGATAGCATCAGACGCATCTTCATCAAGCGGCCACTTTGGAGGAACCTCTCCTTTCAAGGTACAATTTAATTTTGATATTCCTGTATTTGAAGGACAAATAGATGCAGAGGCCCTAGAGAAATGGTTAACTTTGCTAGAAGGTTATTTCTTTGTTCATAATTTTTCTGACAAAGAAAAGATCACCTTCACACTCCTTAAATCTCTCCCTCATGTCAAACATTGGTGGGAAACTTACTGGGAGCAAAGTTCCACAGAGGAGCCTGGAATATATGGGACCAATCCCACTTGGGATTTTTTTGTGGATGTGGTAAAGGAACAGTATTACCCTATTGGAAACTATGAGGACCAGCACATGAGATGGACCACGTTGCGGCAAGAGAGAGGCCAAGCAGTTCTGGAGTTCACCAATACCTTCCATACCTTGCGCGCCAAGCTGTGTATCAAAGACTCCAAGAGACATTTGGTTCTGAAATATCGTGGGACTTTACACAGATAAATCCAGACTAAAATGGATCTTCTGGACATCTCATCACTCGGTCCTGCTTATCGATATGTTGTTAAAATTGAGCAGAAATTGAAGCACCAGAACAAACATAAATTTGGGTCTACAAATCCGTAACAACCAAAGTATAACAAAGAGGCCCTAACAAAAAGTCTCAAGAAAACTAGTCCAAGACACAGGAAAAGAAGGCTCACAAGAAGACAAATAAGGACACTGAAAAATGGTGTGATTTCTAAAAAATCCCCTAGCACAACACCGATGAATGTCACTCAAAACAGTCATTGGTGGCCGAGATCAAAGACAAGGAGCTGAACCCTGATTCAGAATCTAATTTTGAAAATACTGGTAAAGGATGGATCATTGACGCAAACCCCACTGCTATTGTCGTGACTGCAACAATTCAACCAGAAGAACCAACGGATCCTGAAGAGGGGGAGCTCTTTTTTCATTCCCGGATGTGGGTGAAGGGGACCCCGCTGCATTTTATTGTTGATACTTGAAACCAAAAAAACCTCATCTCAGCAGAGGTCGTCAAACAATTGGGATTGTCGACAACACCATACCTGCAGCCATACAACATTGGGTGGCTTCAGCAAGGACGAGATCTTTGTGTCAGCCAACACTGTTGATTGTCATACGGCATCCAACCCTTCAAGGATGAGGTATTATGTGATGTTGCCCCACTGGATATCTGTGATGTTCTCTTGGGCCAACCATTTATGTGGAGACGCCATGTTGTTTATGAGTCTCGACCTCGTAGTGTCATTGTTACTTTGGAGGGTCATCTCTATAGAACACTAGAGGTAGTTCCAACTATTACTCCACCTAAAAAGTGTCACAAGGTAGTATCTCATACTGCAAAATTCAACTTCTTCACAATCTTTTCAAAAGGGGAACAGAAGGACACTACAACCACTATAGCCTCGCCCCCTCCACCTTCTATCCAATAGAAGCAGGTCGACAAGGTTGCAGCAAAGCACAAAGATTCCTTCTGCACACCATCCTCTCATGTAGCTCAACTTTTTGAACATCCTCAGCTTCAACGGGTTCATGACAGACTTCCACAAACTAAGCAGTGCGACGTCTCCAGCAATACAAGCAGCTCACCAAGATGCAGATCCAGCAAACACTTTTCCCTCTCCCCCGAGAACTCAAAGCAATAGTGACCATTGCTTCTTAAGGAGGGAATATTGATCTAGGTGGATATCATTGGCCACCCACCTTTTCTGACTGGCTCAAAACCATTTTCTGACAATTTTGGCAATTTACTATTTTTAGCAGGTTTTAACTTTCGGGGCCATTTTGAGGGCCTAAATGAAGGTTTTCTGAGATCGAAATTCTCAATGATGGCCAAAGGAATTATTGAGCCCCCAAAATGAATCTCCTCGATGATACCTTTCCAAGGAGCTATCATATGCCTAAAATGGAGAATGTATGCAAAAGTTACGACCCCGGCAAGTTGATGTACTAACTTACCCAAACGGGACCCACATGAATTTTGGCACTTCATCTCCTAGGGTTAGTCTTTTGGATGTCTAGGGTTTTGGGCATTCCTATTTATTGTAAAAGGACCTTCAAAGCTTCATTGTAATCATCTTCTTTCGAATGCGAGTAGCCATCGCATCTCTTCTCGGAGATAAGCTGCAACCATTCTAGCGAGTCTTTCATTCTGTATTTTTACAGTCTCTGTACATTTCTTTCATTAATAGAAATCATGTATTACTATATCTCTGTGTTTATGGTTGCATCTCTGATATATTTTTGTTATATTATTGGATATACACGATATCTCTGTGCATTTCTTTATTATATCTCCGCTCTCATTTCGTGCCAAAAATAATCTGGATCAATGGTATCAGAGCAGGTTGCTCTTGATCATTTTTTTCAGTGCATGTGCCCGAAGAGGTCCAAGTATAGCAAGTTGGGTCTTGAGATTGTCTCTTTTGAAGACAATCACTCTCGTACACCCAAGAAACCCTCAATGTCAAAAGAAAAGAAAAACGACAGGGCAGACGATCCTATCAATCTGTTGCTTCAGCAAGCTCTCACACGATAGAGGGACGAAATGATGGAGAATTTTTTTCACATCCTTCAATGCCTATCGATAGCATCAGGAACATCTTCATCAAGCGGCCACTTTGGAGGAACCTCACCTTTCAAGGTACAAGTTAATTTTGATATTCTTGTATTTGAAGGACAGATATATGCAGAAGCCCTAGAAAATTGGTTAACTCTGCTAGAAGGTTATTTCTCTGTTCATAATTTTTTCGACAAAGAAAGGATCACCTTCGCACTTCTTAAATATCTCCCTCATGTCAAACATTGGTGGGAAACTTACTGGGAGAAAAGTTCCACAGAGGAGTCTGGAATATATGGGGCCAATCCCACTTGGGATTTTTGTGTGGATGCGGTAAAGGAACAATATTACCCTGTTGGAAACTATGAGGACCAGCACATGAGATGGACCACACTATGGCAAGAGAGGGGCCAAGTAGTTACGGAGTTCACCAATACCTTCCATACCTTGCGCACCAAGCTGGGTATCAAAGACTCCAAGCGACATTTGGTTCTGAAATATCGTGGGACTTTACACAGATACATCCAGACTGAAATGGATTTTCTGGACATCTCATCACTCGGTGTTGATTATCGATATGTTGTTGAAATTGAGCAGAAATTGAAGCACCAGAACAAACGGGAACTTGGTTCTGCAAATCCGCAACAACCAAAGTATGACAAAGATGGCCCTAACAAATAGTCTCCCGAAAACCAATCCAAGACACAGGAAAATAAGGGTCACGACAAGACAAAGAAGAACACCGATAAATGGTGTGATTTCCACAAAATACCCTGGCACAACACCGATGAATGTCGCTCAAAATAGTCATTGGTGGTTGAGATCAAAGACAAGGAGTCGAACCCTAATTCAGAATCTGATTATGAAAATACTGGTAAAGGACAGATCATTGACGCAGACCCCACTGTTATTGTCATGACTGCAACAATTCAACCAGAAGAACCAACAGATCCTGAAGAGGGGGAGCACCTTTTTTCATTCACAGATGTGGGTGAAGGGGACCCCACTGGATTTTATTGTTGATAGTGGAAGCTAGAAAAACCTCATCTCAACAGAGGTCGTCAAACAGTTGGGATTGTTGACAACACCACACCCACAGCCATACAACATCGAGTGGCTTCAGCAAGGATGAGATCTTCGTGTTAGCCAACAGTGTCGATTGTCATACGGCATCCAACCCTTCAAGGATGAGGTATTATGTGATGCTTCCCCACTAGATGTCTGTGATGTTCTCTTGGGCCAACCATATATGTGGATACACCATGATGTTTATGAGTCTCGACCCCGTAGTGTCATTGTTACTTTGGGGGGTCATCTCTACAGAATACCAGAGGTAGTTCCAACTATTGTTCCACCTAAAAAGTGTCGCAAGGTAGTATCTCATACTGTAAAATTTAGCTTCTTCACAATCTATTCAAAAGGGGAATAGAAGGACACTACAACCATTATTGCCTCGCCCCCTGCACCTTATATCCAACAAAAGCAGGTCGACAAGGTTGCAGAAAAGTGCAAAGATTCCTTCTGCACATCGTCCTCTCATGTAGCTCAACTTTTTGAACAGCCTCATCTTCAATAGGTTCATGACAGACTTCCACAAACTAAGCAGCGCGACGTCTCCAGCAATACAAACATCTCACCAAGATGCAGATCCAGCAAACGCTTTTCCCTCTCCCCCGGGAACTCAACGCAATGGATACCATTGCTTCCTAAGGAGGGAGGATTGATCCAGGTGGATATTGGTGGCCACCCACCTTTTTCGACGGGCTCAAAACAGTTTTCTGACAATTTTGGCAATTTACTATTTTTAGCAGGTTTTAACTTCGGGGGCCATTTTGAGGGCTTAAATGAAGGTTTTTAAAGATAGAGGTTCTCAATGATATAATAAGGCATGATTGAGCCTAAAAATGAGTCTCCTCGACGATACCTTTCCAACAAGCTATCATACTCCTAAAATGGAGATCGTATGAAAAAGTTACGACCCCGAGAAGTTGATGTACTAACTTACCCAAACGAGGCCCACATGACTTTTGGCGCTTCATCTCCTAGGGTTAGGATTTTTTATGTCTATGGTTTTTGGCATTCTTTTTTATTGTAAAAGGGCCTTCAGAGCCTCATTGTAATCATCTTCTTGCAAATGTGAGTAACCGTCACATATCTTCTCGTAGATAAGTTGTCACCATTCTAGCGAGTCTTTCACTCTGTATTTTTACAGTCTCTGTACATTTATTTAATTAATAGAAATTGTGTATTAATGTATCTCTATGTTTATGGTTACATCTCTGATATATTTCTGTTATATTATTGGATATACACGATATCTCTGTGCATTTCTTTATTATATCTCCGCTCTCATTTCATGCCAAAAATAATCTGGATCAGTGGTATCAGAGGAGGCTGCTCTTGATTTTTTTTTTTCAGTGCATGTCCCCGACGAGGTCTGAGTATAGCAAGTTGGGTCTCGAGCTTGTCTCTCTTGAAGACAATCGCTCTCGCACACCCAAGAAACGCTCAATGGTGTAAGAAAATAAAAATGACGGAGCAGACGATCCTATCAATTTGTTGCTTGAGCAAGCTCTCACGCGACGAAGGGACGAAATGATGGAGATTTTTTCCCACATCCTTCAACGCCTACCGATAGCATCAGGTGCATCTTCATCAAGTGGTCACTTTGGAGGAACCTCTCCTTTTAAGGTACAAGTTAATTTTGATATTCCTATATTTGAAGGACAGATAGATGCAGAAGCCCTAGAAAAATGGTTAACTCTGCTAGAAGGTTATTTCTCTCTTCATAATTTTTTCGACAAAGAAAAGATCACCTTCGCACTCCTCAAAGCTCTCCCTCATGTCAAACATTGGTGGGAAACTTACTGGGAGAAAAGTTCCACAGAGGAGTCTGGAATATATGGGGTCGATCCCACTTGGGATTTTTTTGTGGATGCGGTAAAGGAACAGTATTACCTTGTTGGAAACTATGAGGACCAGTACATGAGATGGACCATACTGCGGAAAGAGAGGGGCAAAGAAGTTCTAGAGTTCACCAATACCTTCCATACCTTGCACACCAAGTTGGGTATCAAAGACTCCGAGGGACATTTGGTTTTGAAATATCGTGGGGATTTACACAGATACATATAGACTGAAATGGATTTTCTCGACATCTCATCACTCGGTGTTTCTTATCAATGTCCTGTTAAAATTGAGCAGAAATTGAAGCACCAGAACAAATGGAAATTTGGGTCTTCAAATCCGCAACAACCAAAGTATGACAAAGACGACCCTAACAAACAGTCTCCTGAAAGTCAGTCCAAGACATAGGAAAAGAAGGGTCATGGGAAGACAAAGAAGGACACCGGAAAATGGTGTGATTTCCACAAAATCCCCTGGCACAACAACAACGAATGTCACTCAAAACAATCATTGGTGGCTGAGATCAAAGACAAGGAGTCGAACCCTGTTTCAGAATATGATTCTGAAAATACTAGTAAAGGATAGATCATTGACACAGACCCCACTTCTATTGTCGTGACCGCAGCAATTCAACCAGAAGAACCAACAGATCCTAAAGACAGGAGCGCCTTTTTCATTCACAGATATGGGTGAAGGGGACCCCACTGCATTTTATTGTTGATAGCAGAAGCTGGAAAAACCTCATCTCAATAGAGGTCGTCAAACATTTGGGATTGTCGACAACACCACACCCGCAGCCATACAACATCGTGTGGCTTCGGCAAGGACGAGATCTTCGTGTTAACCAACAATGTCGATTCTCATACGACATCCAACCCTTCAAGGCTGAGGTATTATGTGATGTTTCCCCACTGGATGTCTGTGATGTTCTCTTGGGCCAACCATATATGTGGAGATGACATGTTGTTTATGAGTCTTGACCCCGTAGTGTCATTGTTACTTTGGGGGGTCATCTCTACAGAATACCAGAGGTAGTTCCAACTATTGTTCCACCTAAAAAGTGTCACAAGATAGTATCTCATACTGCAAAATTCAGCTTCTTCACAATCTTTAAAAAATGAGAACAGAAGGACACTGCAACCACTATAGCCTCGCCCCGTGCACCTCCTATCCAACAGAAGAAGGTCGACAAGTTTGCAGCAAAGCGCAAATATTTCTTTTGCACACTGTCCTCTCATGTAGCTCGACTTTTTGAATAGACTCATCTTCAACAGGTTCATGATAGACTTCCACAAACTAAGAAACGCGACATCTCTAACAATACAAGCAGCTCACCAAGATGCAGATCCAGCAAACGTTTTTCCCTCTCCCCGGGGAACTCAATGCAATGGAGACCATTGCTTCCTAAAGAGGGAGGATTGATCCAAGTGGATATTGGTGGCCACCCACCTTTTTCGACTGGCTCAAAACAGTTTTCTAGCAATTTTGTCAATTTACTATTTTTCGTAGTTTTTAACTTCTGGGGCCATTTTGACGGCCTAAATGAAGTTTTTTCATGATCGAGGTTCTAAATTATAGTAAAATACATGATTGAGCCCCCAAAATTAATCGCATCGATGATATCTTTCCAACAATCTATCATACGCCTAAAACGGAGATCGTATGCAAAAGTTACGACCCCGGGAAGTTGATGTACTAACTTACCCAAATGGGGCCCACATGACTTTTGGTGCTTCATCTCCTAGGGTTAGGCTTTTGGATGTCTAGGGTTTTTGGCATCCATGTTTATTGTAAAAGGGACTTTAGAGCCTCATTGTAATCATCTTCTTGCGAATGCGAGTAGTCATCACATCTCTTCTCGGAGATAAGTTGCCACCATTCTAGTGAGTTTTTCACTCTGTATTTTTACAGTTTTTGTCCATTTCTTTCATTAATAGAAAATGTGTATTATTGTATCTCTGTGTTTATGGTTGCATATCTGATATATTTCTTTTATATTATTAGATATACACGCTATCTCTGTGCATTTCTTTATTATATCTCCGCTCTCATTTTGTGCCGAAAATAATCTGGATCAGTGGTATCAGAGCAGGCTCCTCTTGATCGTTTTTTTCAGTGCATGTCCCCGACGAGGTCCAAGTATAGAAATTTGGGTCTCGAGCTTGTCTCTCTTGAATACAATCGCTCTCGCACACCGAAGAAACCCTCAATGGCGTAAGAAAAGAAAAATGATGGAGCAGACGATCCTATCAATCTGTTGCTTGAGCAAGCTCTCACGCGACAAAGGGACAAAATGATGGAGAATTTTTCCCACATCCTTCAACGCCTGCCGATAGATTCAGGTGCATATTAAACAAGCGGCCACTTTGGAGGAACCTTGCCTTTCAAGGTACAAGTTAATTTTTATATTCCTATATTTGAAGGACAGATAGATGCATAAGCCCTAGAAAAATGGTTAACTCTGCTAGAAGGTTATTTCTTTGTTCATAATTTTTCTGAAAAAGAAAAGATCACCTTCGCACTCCTTAAATTTCTCCCTCATGTCAAACATTGGTGGGAAACTTACTAGGAGAAAAGTTCCACAGAGGAGTCTGGAATATATGGGTCGATTCCACTTGGGATTTTTTTGTGGATGCGGTAAAGGAATAGTATTACCCTGTTGGAAACTATGAGGACCAGCACATGAGATGGACCACACTACAGCAAGAGAGGCACCAAGTAGTTCCAGAGTTCACCAATACCTTTCATACCTTGCGCACCAAGCTGGGTATCAAAGACTCCAAGCGATATTTGGTTCTGAAATATTGTGGGGCTTTACACAGATACATCCAGACTGAAATGGATTTTTTGGACATCTCATCACCTTGTGTTGCTTATTGATATGTTGTTAAAATTGAGCATAAATTGAAGAAACAGAACAAACAAGAATTTGGTTCTACAAATCCGCAACAACCAAAGTATGATAAAGAGGGCCCTAACAAACAATCTCCCGAAAACTAGTCCAAGACACAGGAAAAGAAGGGTCACGGGAAGACAAAAAAAGACACTGGAAAATGGTGTGATTTCCACAAAATCCCCTGGCACAACACCGATGAATGTCGCTCAAAATAGTCATTGGTGGCTGAGATCAAAGACAAGGAAATGAACCCTGATTCAGAATCTGATTCTGAAAATACTAGTAAAGGACAGATCATTGACACAGACCCCACGGATATTGTCACGACTGCAGCAATTCAACCAGAAGAACCAACAAATACTAAAGAGGGGGAGTGCCTTTTTCATTCACATGTGTGAGTGAAGGGGACCCTGGTACATTTTATTGTTGATAGCGGAAGACGGAAAAACCTCATCTCTGTAGAGGTCATAAAAAAGTTGGGATTGCCGACAACAACACACCCGCAGCCTTATAACATCGGGTGGCTTCGGCAAGGATGAGATATCCATGTCAGCCAACAGTGTCGATTATCATACAGCATACAACCCTTCAAGGATGAGGTATTATGTGATGTTGCCCCACTGGATGTCTATGTTCTTCTCTTGGGCTAACAATATATGTGGAGACGCCATGTTGTTTATGAGTCTCGACCCGGTAGTGTCATTGTTACTTTGGGGGGTCATCTCTACAGAATATCAGAGGTAGTTCCAACTATTGTTCCACCTAAAAGGTGTCGCAAGGCAGTATCTCATACTGCAAAATTCAGCTTATTCACAATATGTTCAAAAGGGGAACAGAAGGACATTGCAACCACTATAGCCGCACCCCCTGCACCTTCTATCCAACAAAAGCAGATCGACAAGGTTGCAGAAAAGTGCAAATATTCCTTTCGCACACCATCCTCTCATGTAGCTCGACTTTTTGAACAACCTCATCTTCAACAGATTCATGACAGACTTCCACAAACTAAGCAGTGAGATGTCTCCAGCAATACAAGCAGCTCACCAAGATTCAGTTCCAGCAAACGTTTTTCCCTCTCCCCTGAGAACTCAACACAATGGAGACCATTGCTTCCTAAGGAGGTAATATTGATCCAGGTGGATATCAGTGACCACCCATATTTTTCGACTGGCTCAAAACAGTTTTCTGACAATTTTGGCAATTTACTATTTTTAGCAGGTTTTAACTTCCAGGGCCATTTTGAGGGCCTAAATGAAGGTTTTTCGAGATTGAGGTTCCAAATAATTTGCAATAGCATGATTGAGCACCCAGAATGAATATCCTCGACGATACCTTTCCAACAAGATATCATACGCCTAAAGCGGAGATCGTATGCAAAAGTTACAACCCCGGGAAGTTGATGTACTAACTTACCCAAACAGGGCCCACGTGACTTTTGGTGCTTCATCTCCTAGGGTTAGGATTTTAAATGTCTATGGATTTTGGCATTCCTGTTTATTGTAAAAGGGCCTTCAAAGCCTCATTGTAATCATCTTCTTTTGAATGCGAGTAGCTGCCACATCTCTTCTCAGAGATAAGTTGTCACCATTCTAGCGAGTCTTTCACTCTGTTTTTTACAGTTTCTGTACATTTATTTCTTTAAAAGAAATCATGTATTATTGTATATATATGTTTATGTTTGCATATCTAATATATTTCTGTTATATTATTGGATATGTGCGATATATCTCTGCATTTCTTTATTATATCTCCACTCTCATTTCATGCCAAAAATAATCTGGATCAGTGGTATCAGAGCAGGCTTCTCTTCACCGTTTTTTTTAGTTCATGTCCCCGACGAGGTTCGAGTATAGAAAGTTGGGTCTTGAGCTTGTCTCTCTTGAAGAAAATTTCCCTCACACACCCAAGAAACCCTCAATGGTAGAAGAAAATAAAAACGACGGAGCAGATGATCCTATCAATCTATTGCTTGAGCAAACTCCCACGCGACGGAGGGATGAAATGATGGAGAATTTTTCCCACATCCTTCAAAGCCTACCGATAGAATTAGGTGCATCTTCATCAAGCAGCCACTTTGGAGGAACCTCTCCTTCCAAGGTACAAGTTAATTTTGATATTCCTGTATTTGAAGGACAGATAGATGTAGAAGCCCTAGAAAAATGGTTAACTCTCCTAGAAGGGTATTTCTATGTTCATAATTTTTCCGACAAAGAAAAGATCACCTTCGCACTCCTTAAAGCTCTCCCTCATGTCAAACATTGGTGGGAAACTTACTGAGAGCAAAGTTCCACAAAGGAGTTTGGAATAAATGGGGTCAATCCCACTTGGGATTTTTTTGTGGATGTGGTAAAGGAGAAGTATTACCCTGTTGGAAACTATGAGGACCAGTACATGATATGGACCACATTGTGGCAAGAGAGGAGCCAAGTAGTTACGGAGTTCACCAATACCTTCCATACCTTGCGCACCAAGTTGGGTATCAAAGACTCCGAGCGACATTTGGTTCTGAAATATCATGGGGCTTTACATAAATACATCCAGCCTGAAATGGATTTTTTGGACATCTCATCACTCGGTGCTACTTATCGATATGTTGTTAAAATTGAGCAGAAATTGTAGCACCAGAACAAAGAGTAATTTGGGTCTGCAAATCCGCAACAACCAAAGTATGAAAAACATGGACCTAATAAACAATCTCCTGAAAACTAGTCCAAGACACAGGAAAAGAAGGGTCACAGGAAGACAAAGAAGGACACTGGAAAATGGTGTAATTTCCACAAAATCCTCTAGCACAACACCAATGAATGTCGCTCAAAATAGTCATTCATGGCCGAGATCAAAGACAAGGAGCCGAAGCCTGATTCAGAATATGATTCTGAAAATACTGGTAAAGGACAGATCATTGACGTAGACCCCACTGCTATTGTCGCGACCACAACAATTCAACCAGAAGAACCAATAGATCCTGAAGAAGAGGAGCACCTTTTTCATTCACAGATGTGAGTGAAGGGGGCCTCACTGCATTTTATTGTTGATAGCGGAAGCCAGAAAAACCTCATCTCAGCAGAGGTCGTCAAACAGTTGGAATTTTCAACTACACCACACCCGCAGCCATACAACTTCGGATGGCTTCGGTAAGGACGAGATCTCCGTGTCAGCCAACAGTGTCGATTGTCATACAGAATCCAACCCTTCAAGGATGAGGTATTATGTGATGTTTCCCCACTATATGACTGTGATGTTCTCTTGGGCCAACCATATATGTGGAGACGCCATGATGTTTATGAGTCTCGACCCCATAGTGTCATTGTTACTTTGGGGGGTCATCTCTACAGAATACCAGAGGTAGTTCCAACTATTTTTCCACCTAAAAACTGTCGCAATGTAGTATCTCATACTGAAAAATTCAGCTTCTTTACAACCTGTTCAAAAGGGGAACAGAAGGACACTGAAACCACTATAGTCTCGCCCCCTGCACCTTCTATCCAATAGAAGCAGGTCGACAAGGTTATAGCAAAGCACAAAGATTCCTTCTTCACACCATCATCTCATGTAGCTCAACTTTTTGAGCAGCCTTAGCTTTAACAGGCTCATGACAGACTTCCACAAACTAAGCAGTGCGACGTCTCCAGCAATACAAGCAGCTCACCAAGATGCAGATCCAGCAAACGCTTTTCTCTCTCCCCCAAGAACTCAACGCAATGGAGACAATTTATTTCTAAGGAGGGAGGATTGATCCAGGTGGATATACGTGGCCACCCACCTTTTCCGACTAGCTCAAAACAGTTTTCTGGCAATTTTGGCAATTTACTATTTTTACCAGGTTTTAACTTCCGAGACCATTTTGAGGGCCTAAATGAAGGTTTTTTTAGATCGAGGTTCTCAATGATAATCAAAGGAATTATTGATCCCCCAAAATGAATATCCTCGACGATACCTTTCCAACGAGCTATCATACGCCTAAAACGGAGATCGTATGCAAAAGTTACGACGCCGGGAAGTTGATGTACTAACTTACCCAAATGAATTTTGGCGCTTCATCTCCTAGGGTTAGGCTTTTGGATGTCTAGGGTTTTTGGAATTCCTATTTATTATAAAAAGGCCTTCAGAGCCTCATTGTAATCATCTTCTTGCAAATGCGAGTAGCCGTTACATCTCTTCTCGGAGATAAGTTGTCACCATTCTAGCGAGTCTTTCACTCTGTTTTTTACAGTCTCTGTACATTTCTTTCATTAATAGAAATCATGTATTATTGTATCTTTGTGTTTATGGTTGCATATATGATATATTTTTGTTATATTATTGGATATACGCGATATCTCTATGCATTTATTTATTATATCTCTGCTCTCATTTCTTGCCAAAAATAATCTGGATCAGTGGTATCAGAGTAGGCTCCTCTTGATCGTTTTTTTCAGTGCATGTCCCCAATGAGGTATGAGTATAGTAAGTTGGGTCTCGAGCTTGTCTCTCTTGAAGAAAATAGCTCTCGCACACCCAAAAAACCCTCAATGGCGGAAGAAAATAAAAACGACGGAGTAGACTATCCTATCAATATGTTGCTTGAGCAAGCTCTCACGCGACAGAGGGACAAAATGATGGAGAATTTTCCCCACCTCCTTCAATGCATGTTGATAGCATCAAGCGCATCTTCATCAAGTAGCCACTTTGGAGGAACCTCGCCTTTCAAGGTATAAGTTAATTTTGATATTCTTGTATTTGAAGGTGTTATTGGATAAATCCGTAAGTGCGGACACAAACTGATCTCCCTAGATCCACCTGGATCTAGAACAAAACAAGACAGAATAATACTCTTTCCCTAGATTTTAACTATTGAATGAAATAGGAGGAAAGAATCATGAACATACCTTATGATCGCTTCCTTAGGTCTTTGTTGTTCCAGCTTCGCTCCAATGCTCTTGTGTCGTCAAGACCAAAACATCTCAAACCAATTGAAGTAAAAACAACTCAATATATTCAACAGTTAATCGATGTATATGATCAAGGAGTTATACAATAAAGTAGACTTAATTTTATGGGAAAGGGACATATTACTGTATTATATTGATGGAAAGAAAATATTACAACCTGAGCCTTGATGTTGCAAACCTCCTTTCAATGGCTCCTGGCTCTGACACACACACTTTCTCACTTGCATGAAGAAGATCAACCACTTTTGATAACCTTGTTGGAGTTCTCTAACTGTTGTAGCTTCAGTCCTTCACACATTCTTTCACTAATTCTCCCATAAGATTCTTGCTTGTTTTCTTGCTAACCTCTTTCATGAGAATCCCCTCAATATATAAGAGAGAATGAATTAGTTACTTGGATAGGAATGATCCCAAAATATCAGGAAAGCCAGTACTTAGATAACCATTCGAATGCCATCTCATCCTTCTAGAAGATTCCCTTCTAGAAGCTTCGAGAATTCATCATTTTCCCTTCTTTAGAAAGGGTTCGCACCCTAGTAGTTAGACACAGTGTGAACTTCTCGCACCCTGGCTTAAAGCAGCCTGCGAGAATCATGCATTCTCGCAGGCAAATGTATTGGTAGCCTGCGAACCTTCCTCAAAACTGTGATTTCTGAAAAGAGATGAAGGTAACTTTTCTCTAGAGAAAGTTCTAATGAAGAGCCTGAGTACACCATAATCAATACATCATCATGATGACCAAAATCATGGGTAACAGAATGCCCCCCAAAGTCTGAGATTGGAACCAGTGACAGTCGATAGACTTTGTAAGCTTCATGTGTGTGTCGAGAACCAAGAGCACATCTAATCAGAAACCTACAAACACTCAAGCATCTGCAGAATATCATATATATCAATTCTGAGGTAGGCATTCCCATACTCAGATCATAGACTGATGACATTGTAGACATGGGTCATGGCCACCAATCATACACTGTGGATCCATGCCATCAAAATATAGCATAGCCACCTGAATACACTGTGGATCTATGCGAAAAAATTTCAAATCAAGATGACATAGCCACGAAACATACACAGTGGATCTATGTGTCACCAATTATACATACTCCATCACAACCTGGATTACAAAGATAATATCCAGGGTCTTCAATCTCGTCCCCCAAAGTATGAATCTAACCATGTGATTACATATGTTGAAGTCAAACATGATAGAAACCACTTGATTACCGGTCATTGATGTAACCGTTAACAAGTGCGAGGGAAATCACCATTGATGTCAATGACTCCCAAGGTACCATAGTACAATCCATAAAGTGTGAATAAATGAGTTGATGTCGAACATCCGACGGAATCTTTTGATCAGGGGTCAATGATGTAAACCCACTGTCGAAAGCGAGGAAACTTTCCATTTAGGCATGCAAGCTCCAAGGTACTAAATAATTTCTAAGTCTTGATTTCGGATAATGAGTTGAATTCGACGGAACAAAACTTGTCACAAGAGGGCCTTGATGTATCCCCCATCAATGACACGAAATGAGTAATAGAGTTTGAAAGTGAAACTGAGCATGTTGCAAATTGGACTGGACACAGGGAAGGCCGACACGGAGAAAATGGATAACTGCAGATGGCTGACTCAATATAGGTTTCAGATGGAATTCTCTTGAACATATGAATGACACAACCAATGATTTGGCAGCATTGACTCAAAGACGACGCAGGAATGACCTTGTAGCAAATCGAATGAGAGACAAATGGATTTCCCAAACCAGCTTCAAATGATGAATAGGGGGTGTCATGTTCAAGAGCGAAACTTACTGCCAATCAATACAAAGATGAACCATATCTCTTTCCCAAATTTTTCCCCACCATTTATGGAAAGTACCTCTTTATTTTTACGCAATCTTGAAGAGGATCACATATGCTTGTTGATATAAGCTCATCCTTCGGACGAGTCCCTCGGAGTATGTTTAACGAACCCTAAGAAGGAGTGGTTCGGTCCCATCACGGGTATGTCAATGTTTGTTTAACGAGTCCAGAGATAGTAAACTCGAAGGTTTTTCAAGATTATAGAGTTTGGAAAAACACTTAAAAGAGAACTCTCTCAGTTCTTTTTTCATAAAATAGTCTGGATGAGACCGAAAAAGAGAGAAATTATTGCTCACCAGACGCATATTTCAAATACTTTAGCGAGCATGAAGATAGCAAGGTCGCTCGACGATATTTTCATGTTTAGAGAGTCTGAAAAGAGCTTAAAGAGGACTCCAGGGGGGTTCCTTTTTCATATAACCTTGTTGAGCCCAAAAAAGTGATAAAACTATGCTCGATCACGTTCTCTTGTATTTACGAGCGTAAGAACGAACAAAAACGATGCTCGAGGTTTTATGTAAAAACCATGAAAAACAACCAAAAACACACCATTACGAAGAAAAATATGTCCATACCCTTGTATATAATCATCACTGTCAACACACCTGCAAGTCATTACACTCATCTTGATATTAGTAATTAGGTTTAAACAATAGATAAACATAAAAACCCAAAAATGACATAGTAAAAAGTAAATTAAATGAGTAAATACACATTTTTACCATATCATTTCATATTTTCACTATTGAGTTCCAAAAACCCCCTTTTTACCCTCCGAATTCGGCGTTGATTTCCGGGAGCTACAAGAGATCATTTGATGATCCGTCTGCAACATTACGATAAGCTCTTTATTCTTGACATTTTCATGGTTTAAGATTTTGATTTCATTGGTTAGTTTTTCATTTTTAAGTGGATTTTTGAACCCTACATGTGCATAGGCATTCTCGCAGGCAGCCCATACGGGACCTGCGAGAATGATGCGTTCTCGCAGGTGGAACTTGAGTCACCTGCGAGGTGTTCGCACTGTGTCAATAAGGCACCTGCGAGCAGTGCAGAACTCAAAAAAAAATTAAATATTTTAGCCAATGAAAAAGATTTAGATCATGAACAAAATCACTAATCCTTCTTTTATGTTCCTTGTGCAGATAAATAGCCACAAACATGGTGCTTGAGTGGCGAGAATGAGAACATGAAGAGGATAATGCAAATGCTGAGAATCATCCCCCCACCATAGCTGCATTGAGATATTGTGGGCTCTTAAAATACTTTTGCATCCTGGGCATGAGGGCCCAAGTCAGATTACTGGAGTACCTGGTCCGTATGTGGGACCCAGATCAGCAGGTTTTCAATGTAGGAGCTCAAAAATTATCCATTGACATTGAGGACATATACTTCTTGATTGGATTGTCCAGGCGTGGGTATTATGTTAGTCTGACCGGTAGTAGAGGCGGTGGATTAAAGATGAGTGAATATTGCAATCAATACTGTGTACCCGAGGCCGAAAGAAAGAAAGGGAAAGTGGCGATCTGGGGAGTAACAGACTTGACTCTCCGCACTATTCTTTTCACAATTTCTCGGATGGTTGGGAGTTCTTCTCCCCATATGGCATTACAGAGCTACTTCCATTATGTCATCAAGTGTATTGAGCCCCAAGTATTTAACTGGGCTGATGCAGTGTTGCGCAGTATCAAAAGACAATTAAAAAAATGCAGGCGAGGTGAATTGAAACAATTTGGGTATGGTTCTTTGTTGGTGTCCTTCTTCCTCGAGAGGGTCCCTGTATTTAGACTATAGGTTGAGTGGGACTTCCCAGGTCCTAGAGATCCAAGGATGTTGAGGTGGTGTCGGCTCATGGCCTGACATGTGGCAGGGCCAATCGTCAAGTACAACGATATTTTCTTTGACTAGCTCCAAAACTAGATGCTGATGGTCGATGACTACGCATATGCCGGGTTGGATTTCAGAGGAGATCCGGATTTAGCACTGCCTGAGGACGCTCAGTGGGGAGACCTGGGTAAGAAGTACACGCATTTTCTATTTTTAAATGTTTTTGAATTTTAATCATATTCAAATGTTTTTGGTTTTATATATTTATCCGAAGACTAACATGAAAATGTTTGTTGATAACACAGATGTTGGACTGTATAGACCTCCTGGCACTTCTCCTATCCAGCGATGAGGAGAGGTAGCAGCACCACCACCACAGTATGTCGAAGATTACCAGGTGGTGGAACAGAATTTAGAGGGCCTGACAGCAGACATTCCAGATATGATTCTGGAAGAGGTTCCACGACGTGATCAACGTCACACTGTAGGGGTATCAGCAGCTATGGGTTGACTGCTCCGTAGAGTTGCTAGAGAAGTTGTGTGTTACCGTGAACTTCATCTGTGACGTCACTTTGTAGAAGCTATAAGCTTCAATTTTTGATATTTTGGTCTTCGGACAAACTTTTTGTAAAAAACAAACTCTTTTGATCATTATATATATATAAATGGCTTCTACCGGTTTACTTTATATTGTGTGAATTTTAATGTATTTGATTTATAAATGGTTTAAATGTATGTCCAATACATAATTAGCCAACGCATTTGTTAATGTATTAAGACTTCTAGGAATATGCTAGTATTCAATGTGATCAAAATATCGTTCCAAGAGGCTAATCCGCAAATATACCTGTAACAGAGTAGGACTTCGAATAGAGTAGATATTACTTAGCTGTAGTACTATAAGCTGCGAGTCAAGTCACACAACCAAATGACGAATTTCGAGTGAGATAGCATCAACCAATAATTCAATAACGACGCTATACTCTACGATGTTGTTGGTTGCACGGCCAAGACATACACCTCGTAAAGATATAAGTTCGTTTGTTGGGGCATAGATTTCCCACGCAGCGGAAGCTAGGTTCCGAGTACTACGGCTAGCACCATCAGCGAAGCCAATATAGGGTAGCGACGACTCCAACATCTGGCAATCAAACACAACGTCACATAATGGCAGAGACCAGATAACGTTAAAAGCAAACTAAAGTAACACACATAAAGTATGATACATAAAAATACAAGTACTTGTGCACAAATGACTTATGCATAGTACTTCTTCAAGTACAACTCATTCCTGGGTTCACTCAAAGGGATACCATCATAATCGACCAACTCATATGCTCCTTTTTCCAAAACTCGGCGAACAATATAAGGACCTCGCCACATTGGTTCGAATTTCCTTGCTCCTAAGACATCTCGATCCTGTTCATCGAGAAGAACAAGATCTCCTTTAGAGAAAACACGAGGCTTGACAAGCTTGTCATACTATGCCTTGACACGTTTCTTCTGGGTTTCTATTACTAAAGTGGCGTCACGTCGAGTCTCGTCTAATCGCATTAGATACAATAGACGTTCTTATTCAGCAGAAGTATTGGGTAAGAGTTCGACATCTAGCTTCAGAGAAGGTATCTCACATTCTATAGGAAGAATGGCTTCCACACCATAGACCAATCGAAAAGGCGTAAACCCCATAGCGGATTTAACAGATGTCCGGTATGCCCACAATGTCGAAAACAACATCGTGTGCCAGATTGTCGAAGCATAATTATGAGAACTTTGTTGATTGCTTCGACCTGGCCATTAGCTTGCGGATAATAGGGTGTTGAGTTATCATGACGAAGACCCAACTTTTCCATAAGTTCAGACATCATAAAATTCCTAAAATGACTACCGTGATCAGTAATGATAGCTTGAGGAACACCAAAACGAGCTATGACATGGTTAAAAATAAACAACGCTGCAGTCTTTCCAGTATTATCGAATGTCGGCATCGCCTTGGCCCATTTTGTAAAATAATCAACAGCTACAATGATGTAACCATGCCCCCCGGTCGAGTGAGGGTGACATGTCATGAAGTCAATGCCCCATTTTGCAAAAGTACCAACTGAGACCACGGGATGAAGAGGAGCAGGATGTGACCGAATTTTCTGGTTGTAGGTCTGGCAGGCATGGCATTTCTGGATGGCAGTAATGCAGTCATTGAACAAGGAAGGCCAAAAATAACCTGCGCGTAAGATCTTCTGGGCAGTAGCATACCCAAAAATATGACCACCACATGCTCTAGAATGGCAGTCATTCAGAGCTTTCTCGGCTTCGTCAAAAGTTAGACAACGTCGAAAAACAGAGTCAATACCCCGATGGTAAAGAGTAACACTGAGAATAATGTATTGACGTGCTTGATAACGGACGCGACGTCGTTCAGCACTAGATAAAGTGGGCCGGAAATTCTGGGTTTGGAGATATATAATGATATCTCCATACCAAAGATCATCAGTACTAATTAGGAAAAGAGATTCATCAGGTAATGAATCTACTGCTACATTTGTCGTGGTAGAGTGAGGAAAATCACATATTAACTCAGCAAAAACTAAGGATTTCTTAGACGTGGCGCGATCGAATTCCAAGTCAAACTCCTGGAGTATGACAATCCATTTGGAGTACTTTCCCCCTATCAATTGACGTGTCAAAATGTGTTGCATAGGGTTGCAATGAGAAATCATTGTAGTTTTCCTGGAGAGAATATAATGCCGAAAGCGTTGAACGGCTTGAACGGTAGCCAAGGCCAGTTTTTCAACATGTTGATACTTGATTTCAGTGGATGTGAGACTTCGACTCAAGTAATAAACAACATGCTCGTCGCCCTTATCATCCTCTTGGACAAGAACCATGCCAATAGTATACTCGGAGGCAGCAAGATAAATAAAATAATCACAACTATAATCAGGAGGAAAGAGAAGCGGAGCTCGTGTGAGGGACAACTTCAAAGCCTCAAAAGAATTGTTGGCCACGGTATCCCAGACGAATTCTGCATCTTTCTTTAACAGTCGAGTAAAACCATGAGTAATTTCGGCGTAATTAGGGATGAAACGACGAAGAAATTTTGCTTTCCCCTGCAAACTTTGCAACTGACGCAGTGTAGAAGGAGGAGGGAGATTAAGAATCGCCTCAACCTTAAGAGGATCTACCCAGATCCCTTGACGTGAAACGATGAAACCTAGAAGACGATCGGATTCTACGCAAAAAACGCATTTATGAGGATTTAAACGAATACGATAGAACCGACAATGAACGAAAATGGCTCGGAGATGAGTGGGGTGATCGACTCGACGTAAAGAATGAGCTGGTAAATCGTCCAAATAGGGTTGAATGATATGCTTTATATCATGAAAAGCATAAGACATAGCATGTTGAAACGTCGCGCCAGCGTTCTTAAGACCGAAGGGAAGTTTCCTATAGGAAAAAGTACCCCAAGGACAAATAAAAGCGTTTTTATGTTGGTCCTTGGGAGCGATGTTAATTTGATTATATCCGGAGAAACCATCCATGAGAGAAAAGATTTCACTGTCGGCACAGTCATCGACAATCTGGTCGACGAAAGGGGTTGGAAAGTTGTATTTTGGACAGGCTTTGTTAATATCCCTATAATCAACACATACACGAATACTGCCACCTTTATTATCGATCGGTACAGGATTAGAAACCCATTCGATCAGAGCCACAGGATAAATAAAGCCGGCTTTGAGAAGTTTTTCAACCTCAAGCTTGATTGTTGCCGCTTTACGTGGGTGGACCAGACGAAGGCGCTGCCGGACTGGTTTAGCTCCGGGGTATGTCTTTATCTCATGTACAACAATAGCAGGGTCGATACCAGGCATCTCTTCGTAGCTCCAGGCAAAGATGTCACGAAATTATTTGAACAGGGATGTATAGGTGACGATTTCATCCGGAGAACACGAAGCTCCAATGTGAACATTTTCAACTATCCCAGGTTTAACTGATATGTCAACGGGAATCATGGGAGATATATTACTGAGGCTCCCTTCGACAAACACATCATGTGTAGAGCTGGGAATGGTCGATATGACAACAACGGTCGACGGAGCCAAAATCCATTGGTAGTTCTCGAGAGTGTGTTGCTCCAGAAAGAGAATGGAACGATGATGCCCATCGTCCCAAGGAGTGTCCTCCATGAAAGACATGATCATATCGTCAGTGGGAAAAATGACACGAAAAGGATCAGGAGACAACTCATCAAGAGAGTAGGAAGAAGGTGTTGCCGATTGAATGGCCTGATATGTAGACTCAACCGAACTTAACGGCATGACATCGCCAAAACGAGTGTGATCTCCAGGGTCAGGGACAATCCAAGGGTCATGTGACACAAGAAGTTCATGAGGCACGATGGAGATCATGTTGATGGAAGCAACTGACGGGTGTGGAACATCGGGCGGAGGAATGGGGAAAGTACCCATTAACAAGGAGTCCTTTAAAATACCAACACCGACATTCTCATAACCCGGTGGGGTTTTAGCAATAAATGGCACGTTGCCAGTACGAGTATCAGAATTGAAGAAGGCAAGTTGGTCAACAATAACGACCTTTCCGTGATGAGGAAAATGTACTACATGGAAAAGTGTTGACACTACCGCACGCATGGAATCAATCCAACTATGACCAAGCAGAAGATTATAATCAAGGGGAGCATCGAAGATTTCCACTTCAACTTGGACGGTCTTACCTTCTAGTGTAACTGGAAACGATGGAAGAACACCGTAAGGCTTAAAACCAGAGCCATTGAAGGCTTTCAAAGTATTTTGTGATTCGTTCAAGGGAGGAGAGCCAATGGCTTTCCAACAAGCAAAAGACATTACACACGTTGAGGCACCCTCGTCGATTACAGTTCGACAAATGTTCTTGTCAGAGACAACAACTTGTATCTGGAACGTGAGTTGCGGGGGTAACCGTGGAATGTGATCATCCAAGTCAAATACTATTAAATTCGTGTCTGTAGGGTCAATTCTACCGATAGCTTTCAACAGTGCCTTTCGTTGTGCAGGACAAGACTGAAGGACTTCAAGGGCTGACACTGTTGAAGGTGCCTGGGCCAGATCTTCCACAATGTTGTAGTTCTGGGTCGCATGAGCATGAGGATTGAAAGTTGACTTGTGAACAACAGCCTTAGGGGGTCGTAAGACTGTATCAAGGCTCGGTCATTCGAGATGAAGAGGATCGTTTGTAGGTGGAGTCAGTGGAGAGGGTTGTACCAAAGTAGGAGGTGAATCGTCAACCTTCTCCTTAGACGGAGTATAATCTTTGGCTCTAGTCGTGAGTGAAACGTTGTTGGGCTTAGAATCACCAGTACACATCAAAACATAAGATGTGGTAGAAGTAGATGGTTGGTCATGGATGACCAACTGAGCCTGTTGTTGAGACGGGAAGGGTTGGGACAAGTCTGTCGGTGTAGATGGCTTAGGTGTTCCTTGAAGGAACTTAGTGACCTCGGCATGTCATGGACAATCCTTCATGTAGTGATCATCACCACAGATAAGGCAAGGGTATCAGGGTTTGCGCTTATCCCGATCTTCAACAAGGGTATTTTTAGGCTGCTCCGTTTGATTATTATTTTTGCTCTCCTTATTCTTGCCTCTCCCTTTCTTGGATTTATTTTTACCGGTCGGGGTATATTGAACGGTGTTCACCTCAGAATTTTTACCGATGGAAGTGGCAGGAGATGGAGCATTTTGAACATTAGAAGTAGCAGACTTAGGATTGGATCTTGAAACAGAATGTGATTGGGCTTGGGCAGAACCAATCACACCGTCAGCTGCATGTGAGGCAGCTGGAGTAGTTGAAGTGTTGGAAGTACCAGGACGAGGTAACTCAGGTAATAAATCATAAAGTGTTCTCATTTTCGAATAAACGAGATCAAGATATTGAGCACGACTTATAGCCTGCTCTTCTATGACAACGCCACCCATGGCAATATCCTTACCAATTTCATTCACAAATGACTTTGTAAACCATTCGGCCAATAACTGATCGGGGAGTTCAAGTTTAATGAGACGTCGACGTCGTCGCCACTCATGGATATGATCCGAAATATGAGTGCCTTTAGTCTGTTTGAAAGAAGTCAAAATCTCAGTCCCAGTATCATAACGGATCGGTAACTGGTAATGTGTAAGAAAAGCCATAGCTAGCGTGTTGAAATCAGAGAAGAAACCTCGTGGCAATTCAATATACCACTTCGCAGCAGAACCGGTAAGGGTTCGTTGAAAAAGACGTAGACGAATAGAGTCATCCATCAATGAGTTGGATGAACACCATAGGTGAAAATTCATCACATGATTGTKCGGGTCCTCTYCTGRTTTKCCATYGAACTTCRGAATGTYCGATGGAAGCTTAGYTRGAATAGYAGGCCATTGGGGAGAGTGACGAATAGGATCATTTAGAATTCTAGACAAATCTGGCAAATCCAAAGTAGCAAGAAAAGGTAACTGTCGATTCACCTGTGGGTACTGGTGACTTTGGGGTGGAAGCCCTGTTGGCAAACCAGTAGGACCATATGCAGTTTGCCCATAATAGGAAGACCCAAGTTGATTCGGTGGTGGTTGGAGAGGATAGTAGCTCGGAGGATTATAACCTTGAGTGGGGACATGAGTTTGAGAATTTGTACCCCAAATAGGATTTGGTATACCTGGATATGGTTGGCCTATAGTAGGGACAGGTAGTTTCCCCCCAGTCGTCTGAGGAAGATTTTTTAGCATCTAATTCCAATACTGGGCCAAAGAAGGAGGTATATTTTGTCTGAAAGGTGGGGTTGGTCCCCCTATCATAGGTGGAGTTCCAACCGGAAGTTGTGTGCCAATCGTAGGCTGTGTAGTAAGTGGATTGTTTCTGGGAGGAGGAAATGGAATCGTACCACCTTGTCCACCAACGGGAATCTACAAGTTTGGTGCAACAGTAGGTATAGTGCCACTAGGATTAGGATTGTCGAAAGGAAATTGAGGGAGTGTCGGAATAAAACCGGGAATAGGATGCCCAGAAGGACCACCAGGAGTATCGGCTGGGGTTTGCGGAGGTGTTGGATTGGAAGCATTCAACAAAGCATTCAACGCATGGTATCTGGGGGGTAGAGTCAGAGTGACATTGGGCATTCGTTGTGTGTTAATAGGAGGAAGATTAGCTGCAGTAATCTCGGTTGGGAGACTTGTAGTATTTGCGATATGGGCCATCTCGACAGGAAGAGTAAAGTGATAAGTAGTATTCACCGGGACCGTCTCATTCTCAGAAAAACTGGAGGGTTAATTTCGGAGACGAAAGGCGACTCAGGACTAAAGAGTGGCCTCCGGATGTCTACTGACCAAAAAGGATCTTGGCCTTCTTCACCAGGAAAGGGCCCAACGGGTGATCCAGAAGAGGTAACAACTACGTCTCCAGCAGAATTTAATCGCACAAAAGGTCGTTCACCACGGTGAATGTGATAGTCCTCTCTAGTATTAGTAATATGAAAAGGTTCGAGAGAGTCAGTTGATTCCACTTGAGGTGTGGTAATAACTGCAGTGTCACCGTGCTGAGGAGAATCCTCAGGTGTAGTTGTAGGCAAAGGTTGTGACTCGTCCAAATGCTCTGGAGATAAACCTTTCATTCTACGTGAGCGACGTGGGGGAGATATTGTGAACAAGTAACAAGCTCCGCGAAGAAATTCCTATGGTCAACTTCGAGAAACAAACAACACGCGCTAGTAAACAAAATCTAGGAAACAAGCACCAAGCAAACAAGACCTTCTAATTTCGAAGCCACTAGTTGGTGATGAAATCCAACGTCACAACAATGAGACGAGAAGGGGTGGGGCTAGGGTGGAAAATTTATGCTGACGACTTGCTTAACGGACTTACACCCTGGTGCAAGCTCCCACACATAATCGTGGGTATACCCTCCAAGGAGCCCGAGTGAGTTTGATCAACGTCAATTCCAGGTATCGTGAAGACTTTCCCCTCCACAGTCACCTTGGGTAAGAACCTAGAGAGAAAGGCCACTAAGGTCACCACAAACAATAGTACAGCCTGGGGGAACAGTCAACAGTCTGATCCACATGCAAGGGTAGGGTATCTGGCCCGAAATCAACTCTAAAGGCTTCCACTCATCATTGTGGGTATACCTCTGAGTGACCCCCGTAATACGTGCAATCTCTACATTGATGTCAACAAATCAAGGTGAGTAACTCTGCCAACACCAATGCGACCTAGTGCTTGACCCTTGTGTTATAAGGGCTTCCCAAGACAATATGTTGCAAATGGAATTTAACACTCCCTAACTCAAGATGTTATTGTGTGTTTTGAGCTTTTGGAGAGTGTATCTCTCTTCCTACTCCAAATCACTAGCCTAGCTAAATGTTGGTGTACAAGAGCCCTAGAAAAGAGTTACTAGATAAATTTTAAGATTATGCAGTGTTTTTAAAAGCTGTTGTTTACTCAAAGGTAACGGAAGTGAAACTCGTGTTGTATGACTTTGACACAATGATGCAAGGATGAGAATGAAATGTATAACTTTTCATTCAATGAATCCTAGTTATGGGAGAGAGACAAAATTTTCAAGATCAACCCTATACTACAATGCACAATTTCCTTTCAAATACCAACACAAACAATCATTTAGCAAATGACAATTCTTTATGTGTCTTTTTCAAAGACTTCAACAATCTCTAAATTTTGATTTTCAATGTTTTCTAAAAGACAAAAACAATTTCTTGAAAGAAAAACTTCTTGTTCACTTTCCAAAAAGAACTCTCACTATACCAATGAGAGAGCAGAAAATCAAATTATAAAGAATCAAGCAATAACAACCCAATCAACCCTTTCAATGAAAGCAAAAAACAAAGAACAAACCAATGAGTCTTCTCAATGCAAACAAAAATGTTCTTTCAAACCAATAAGAAAATGAGAAAAAACAAGTACTCAACTTTCAACCAATCACTAGTTCTCAACCAATCAGACACACTCAACTCCTGAAGTCGGAGAGAATGATTTTTCCAATAAGAGTCAAGAAACGAAAGTCAAGACACAAAGGACAAGAAAAACCTTGAAACCCTAAAACTGTTCACGCATGCAAACTAAAGCAAGAAACATATCAATCAATGATCCAAGAAACCCAAAAGAGGTAATTCAACTGATCTGAGCAGTTAGAAAAACCCAAACTCAATTTCAAAATTTTGAAAAATATTGTTCGCAGGCAAGTAGTGTTACATAATGCGAGAATCTATGATTCTCGCAGATGACCCTTTAGCAAGGTGCGAGGTACTCGCACTGAAACTTATGTGCAGGGTGTGAACCCTCCAAATTCTCGCAGGCTGCAATGGATTGCAGTGCGAGAACTCCTGAACATAACAAAAATTTTGAAAATTGAAGCACAATTCAAAAAGGCTTCTAGACTCAGAAGGTCTATGAGGATATCCTGAAGACTCAGAGACTGATAAGACAGGAGAAAAATGAAACTAGAGCAAATGGCCACAGAAAAACGCAAAAGGCCACAAAGAAAAAGGGATTGTTCCCCAGTGGAGTCGCCAATTTTGTTATTGGATAAATCCGTAAGTGCGGACACAAACTGATCTCCCTAGATCCACCTGGATCTAGAACAAACCAAGACAGAATAATACTCTTTCCCTAGATTTGAATGAAATAGGAGGCAAGAATCATGAACATACCTTATGATCGCTTCCTTAGGTCTTTGTTGTTTCAGTTTCGCTCCAATGCTCTTGTTCCTTCAAGACCAAAACAGCTCAAACCAATTGAAGTAAAAACAACTCAATATATTCAACAGTTAATCGATGTATATGATCAAGGAGTTATACAATAAAGTAGACTTAACTTTATGGGAAAGGGACATATTACTGTATTATATTGATGGAAAGCAAAGATTACAACCTGAGCCTTGATGTTGCAAACCTCCTTTCAATGGCTCCTAGCTCTGACACACACACTTGCTCACTTGCATGAAGAAGATCAACCACTTTTGATAACCTTGCTGGAGTTCTCTAACTGTTGTAGCTTCAGTCCTTCACATAGTATTTCACTAATTCTCCCATAAGCTTCTTGCTTGTTTTCTTGCTAACCTCTTCCATGAGAATCCCCTCAATATATAAGAGAGAATGAATTAGTTACTTGGATAGGAATGATCCCAAAATATCAGGAAAGCTAGTACTTAGATAACCATTCGAATGCCATCTTATCCTTCTAGAAGATTCCCTTCTAGAAGCTTCAAGAATTCATCCTTTTCCCTTCTTTAGAAAGGATTCGCACCCTAGTAGTTAGACACAGTGCGAACTTCTCGCACCCTGGCTTAAAGCAGCCTGCGAGAATCATGTATTCTCGTAGGCAAATGTATTGGTAGCCTGCGAACCTTCCTCAAAACTGTGATTTCTGAAAAGAGATGAAGGTAAATTTTCTCTGGAGAAAGTTTTAATGAAGAGCCTGAGTACACCATAATCAATACATCATCATGACGACCAAAATCATGGGTAACATAAGGACAGATAGATGTAGAAGCCCTAGAAAAATGGTTAACTCTGCTAGAAGTTTATTTCTCTGTTCATAATTTTTCCGACAAAGAAAAGATCACCTTCGCACTCCTTAAAGCTCTCCCTCATGTCAAACATTGGTGGGAAACTTACTGGGAGAAAAGTTCCACAGAGGAGTCTGGAATATATGGGGTTGATCCCACTTGGGAATGTTTTGTGGATGCAGTAAAGGAACAGTATTACCCTGTTGGAAACTATGAGGACCAGTACATGAGATGGACCACACTACGACAAGAGAAGGGCCAAGGAGTTTCAGATTTCACCAATACCTTCCATACCTTGCACACCAAGCTGGGTATCAAAGACTCTGAGTGACATTTGGTTCTGAAATATTGTGGGGCTTTACACAGATACATCCAGACTGAAATGGATTTTCTGGACATCTCATCACTCAGTGTTGCTTATCGATATGTTGTTAAAATTGAGCAGAAATTGAAGCACCAGAACAAATAGAAATTTGGGTCTGCAAATCCACAACAACCAAAGTATGACAAAGATGGACCTAACAAACAGTCTCATGAAAACTAATCCAAGACACAGGAAAAGAAGGCTCACGGGAATACAAAGAAGGACACCGAAAAATGGTGTGATTTCCACAAAAGCCCCTGGCACAACACTGATGAATGTCTCTCAAAACAGTCACTGGTGGCCGAGATCAAAGACAAGGAGCCGAACCTTGTTTCAGAATCTGATTCTGAAAATACTAGTAAAGGATAGATCATTGATGCAGACCCCACTGCTATTGTCGCGACTGCAGCAATTCAACTAGAAGAACCAACGGATCCTGAAGAGGGGGAGCACCTTTTTCATTCACAGATGTGGGTGAAGGGAACCCCGTGGCATTTTATTGTTGATAGTAGAAGCCAGAAAAACCTCATCTCATCAGGGGTCGTCAAACAGTTGGGATTGTAGACAACACCACACCCGCAGCCATACAACATCGGGTGGCTTCGGCAAAGACGAGATCTCCATGTCATCCAACAGTGTTGATTTTCATATGGCATCCAACCCTTCAAGGATGAGGTATTACGTGATGTTTCCCCACTAGATTTATGTGATGTTATCTTGGGCCAACCATATATGTGGAGATGCCATGTTGTTTATGAGTCTCGACCCCGTAGTGTCATTTTTACTTTGGGGGGTCATCTCTACAGAATACCTGAGGTAGTTCCAACAATTGTTCCACCTAAAAAGTGTCGCAAGGTAGTATCTCATACTTCAAAATTCAGCTTCTTCACAATCTGTTCAAAAGGGGAACAGATGGACACTGCAACCACTATAGCCTCGCCCCCTGCACCTTCTATCCAATAGAAGCAGGTCGACAAGGTTGCAGCAAAGTGCAAAGATTCCTTCTGCACATCGTCCTCTCATGTAGCTTGAATTTTTGAACAGCCTCAGCTTCAACAGGTTCATGAAAGACTTCCACAAACTAAGCGGCGCGACGTCTGCAGCAATACAAGCAGCTCACCAAGATGCAGATCCAGCAAACACTTTTCCCTCTCCCCCGGGAACTCAATGAAATGGAGACCATTTCTTCCTAAGGAGGGAGGATTAATCCAGGTGTATATCGGTGGCCACCCACCTTTTCCGACTGGCTCAAAACAATTTTCTGGCAATTTTGGCAATTTACTATTTTTAGCAGGTTTTAACTTCTAGGTCCATTTTGAGGGCCTAAATGAAGGTTTTTCGATATATAGGTTCTCAATGATATCCAAAGGCATGATTGATCCCCCAAAATGAATCTCCTCTATGATACCTTTCCAACGAGCTATCATACGCCTAAAATGGAGATCGTATGCAAAAGTTACGACCCCGGGAAGTTGATGTACTAACTTACCCAAACGAGGCCCACATGACTTTTGGCGCTTCATCTCCTAGGGTTAGGATTTTGGATGTATAGGGTTTTTTTCATTCATGTTTATTGTAAAAGGCCCTTCAGAGCCTCATTGTAATCATCTTCTTTCGAATGCGAGTAGACGTCACGTCTCTTCTCGGAGATAAGCTGCCACCATTCTAGTGAGTCTTTCACTCTGTATTTTTACAGTCTCTGTACATTTCTTTCATTAATAGAAATTGTGTATTACTGTATATTTGTGTTTATGGTTGCATCTATGATTTATTTTTGTTATGTTATCGGATATACACGTTATCTCTGTGCATTTCTTTATTATATCTCCACTCTCATTTCATGTCGAAAATAATCCGGATCACTAATGCACTAAGAGCACTAAATGCGTTGCACCATTATAATGTGGTCAAATTTGATTATGTGCCAACAACGTTTGTAGAAATGTTCAGTAAACGCATCCATCCCAAGGGTTTCATCTACTTCCATTTTCTAGATGACTTCATATATTTCTTCCTCAATGATGGCTCGAACCAAGTCATCATTATCCTTTGTGCTAAGGAGTTCTAGAATGTTCTCCAATAGGTGACCCTTATCCTCCAACTCAATGCCTCATAATTCCATGTACAAGTTTTGAAAGTGTTTGAAGGTTGTGACATTGATTTGAGAAAAAGTGGTGAGAATCTCCCCATATCTTGTCATTATTTTATGAACGTTGTTTTTCTAGAGCCTAGTTTTGGCTTGTCGATGAAAATATTTTGTATTCCTAACTCCAAATTGGAGCCATAGTATTTTAGACTTAATCCTCCAATTTTCCTCCTCAACTCTAAAGGAATTTTGGAAGCAAAGGAAAGTGTCTTGTTCTTATGCTAATAGGGCTTGGGATACCTACTACCTCTCCAGATTCCCTGAATATCCTCCAAATGATTAGAAAAGTTGTTGGTATCTTTCTTTGATGGCTTAAATATGGTTTTGGCCCACTCCTTAATGGTCAACTTGGAATTTTTAAGATTCTACTCCTAGATAAACATCAAGGAGCTTGGGATCCAATTGCACCAGGAATGTGAGGCTAGATAAAAGAAGGAGGGATCATGGAGCAAGAGGGGATTGAACTAGAAGTGGATGGGGCCCAAATATACAAGATCTAAGAGGAGAGGGGAAATCATGTGGTGATCATAGCCACTCTAAGGGAGGATGGAAGAAGATAGGGAAAAGGATTTGTCAAGAAAGGAACTACTAACCAGAAATATATCCAACCTAGCCATGATATGTCCTAAACCAATTCATATATTGTCCCAGGTGAATCTACCCTTGGATGGATTGATATATTTTAAACCAAGCAGAGTTATTAAATCCTCCATATTTTCTGAAGGGGTCTCTAACAATGTTGGCACCTTTCTTTTCTTTTTTTATATGAGTGGTATTGAAACCCCCTACTATGATATAGTTCGATCCAATTCTGAAATCATGAAGGCTCTGGAGAGAGGTCTAGTAGGAAAATTTTTCTTGAGGGTGGTTTGGCATATGTACATTGCTCGAAATGTCATATTTATTTATGGGAAGGTGAGTAAGATTTAACAGGAGATAATGGAGGGTAGAGTGACTAAGCTCTAACTGGAAAATCCTAGGGTTCTAAGGAGTGTAAAGGCCCCTTGAGGACACCCTAGAGATAACTACTTGTCCAATGCTTGAATTCTATAATTTACTACTCTATGGAAGGACATCAAATTCCTTTAGTTTTGTTTCCTAGAGTAGGATCACATGGGGCATTTCTGACTTGATTAAATCCTTTACAAAACCCATTTCTGACTTTAAAGGTAATTTTTCATAGTCCATTGGCTGCACATACATCCAGTTATCCAGAATGAGTTGGAATACCTTAGGGAGATCTTTTTCAAGATCCACTTCTACACAAACACAGGAATAGGCCTCCATGCAATCTTGAGGCTATCCTCGATCAATGTACTCACCTAGGATAGTTCCATTGTTTCTGATAATCTCATCATTCCAACAATGTCATGGTAGGTATGGAAACCACAACCATGCAAGGACAGTCGAGGGGATATCATTTTCTAGATTGAAATAAGTATTCTAATGGTTGAGATACATACCTCTTCTACTCATGAAGAAAGGTTTTTTATGGAAAATCATAACTTGATCCACCTTCTGTTCGAACAAAACGTGTGAGAGTTTCACTTTGATCAATGGTTTCCAATTTTTCTCAACCCACAGATCCATGGCCCTTGGGGACAGCCAATCCCCATGAACTCACCAATCAACCCATTTTTCGCAAGGTGTAAAGCCAAATTTTGAGGGTTCAAGGGATGGATGGGGACTTCGGGGGTTTTGTCCAACTTTTTAACAAACCTAGAAGGTGGCAACTCTGTCAACCTACTGGTGGAAGAAAACAGAGAACATAACGTAGAGACATATGGGGGGGTTGCCTCTGCTATAGGTCGAATCCATGGATAAATAGCAGAATATTTAGGGTTTATAGTAGAGAGTAAAAAAGAGTCTGACCTATTTCCTTTTTTCTTACAAAGTTCCATGTTGTATTTCTTATTCACTATGAATGAGTGTGGAAATTTGTACCATATGTTTCATTTTCCCTGAATTTTGAAAAAATTGTATCAATCTTTTAAGGTTGATATTTATGTCTATTGGAAAAGAACTTCCCCTTTTGAAAGATGAAATTTTGGCATATGCTTAATTTTTATTATTATTTGTTATTCATTATTAAAGGTAGGGATTCTTACTAATCTATATACATTGAGTTAACGAGATTTTATATTAGTTACTTTATTTTTAATCAATGAAGGGAATTATTATTCATATATATAAATATATAAAGTTTAACATTGGGTAAGAATTTATGTTTGTTACATGAACCAGTCATCAACGTTTAGATGATATTGTTGGGCTATTCTCACCAACACACCTACATTTTTATTCAAATGTAAATTGTAGAAATTTTAATACAAATTATGTATTTCCTAGATTCTCCTGATCTAACAATTATATGCCACTGTTAAATATAGAATCGCTTCTACAAATATTCTTGCGGAATTTAAAACATGATCACCAATTGCAATATCAAGAAGAAAGATCAAACACACATAACACAGATGTTTTACCAAGAAAGCATAAAGCTAAAAACCCCACTATCATATATATTATATATATATATATATATATATATATATATATATATATATATATATATATATATATATATATATATATATATATATATATATATATATATATCATGGATCATTAAACAATCTCATACAAAACTCTAATCCAAGAGCTCTCAGTACAATACAATCGTCTCACACTGTCATACAAAAATCAAAAAATACATGTGCCAATTCTCTGCCTCCAGACAGCCTGCCTCCTCTGTGCAATACCAGCAAATGGAAAACCTACAAATGATTCGAATTCCTCTTGCATAGGCTGCACATTGTCATGGTCACATCCATTGTCTGTGTGATTGGATGAGTGCACTTCACTCAAATCATAACTGATATCCAAACTGTCCCTTTCACCTGTTATCTCAACTGGGTCTCCACTGGATCTGACATGCATGTAGTTAACAGTGGTAAATCTTCATTTTCATGTGAAATCACTGATTGTGAATTAATTAATAATTAATTCACTAATATCTCACTAGTGTAAGTTCAGTTACAACTAGTACAATTGAGCTTAACTCACTTAACCGAGTTAAACTACTTCACAACTCACATAACTACACTTATAACTCTGTTACAAATTCAAGTCACTTAGTTACAACTAATTCAACTTCCATGTCCCACCAGTCAACCTTTGAAATCGAATTTCCTATAGCTAACTGATTTTCCATTTCAGTCAACTATTTCAAGTAATTATGAGATAATAGATTAATATTTATTGTCCAATTTATTTAAGGGAAAAATAAATTAGACACATATTTCTTGTTGACTTTTCAACACTCCCTCTCAACAATAAAGGGATTATCCTTCACCCCAATCCTATCTCTATGGTATTCAAATTTTCTCCTGGTAAGCGCCTTCGTCAGAATGTTTGCATCATGATCTTACGTAGGAATGTATTGAAGCAACATGATCTTCCGCTGCACACAATCTCTGAGATGATGATACCAGATATCTATATCCTTAGATCTATCATGAAACACAGGATTAATCAAGAGTTTAATGCAACTCTGATTATCACAATGAATCATTATCGGATCTAAATGAGAACCAAACAAACCAACCAATATCTTTCTCATCCAGATAGCCTCACATGCAGCTTGACTCACTTCCATGTATTTCACTTCCGCTAAACTGAGTGCCACGAATCTTTGTTTCCTGTTGTACCATGAAACAATTGTATATCTGATACTAAAGATCCCCCCTGATGTGCTCTTTCTGTCCATTGGGTTGCCCGCCCAATCTGCATCCACGAAGCCATGCAACTTCACCTCATCTGACTGTCTGTACCATAAGCCATACTCAGATGTGCCCCTAAGGTATCTCGGGACATTCTTTCCTGCCTTCCAAAAGAGCTTGGTAGGCTTAACCATCGCTTGACTCAACTAGTTAACCACATAGAAAATCTTCGGTCTCGTGTTCACTAGATACATTAGCAAACCCACTAATTGTCGATAGATAGAAGAATCCACTACCTCTCTGGAAGTAGCGTCATATTTCCTCCAGTTTCCTGGAAGAGGAGTATCCATGGGTTTGCATCCCTCCATGTGAAACTTACCCAGTATCTCCCTTGCATACTTGCCTTGAGACACAAAAATTTCACCATCTCACTGCCATATTTCCAATCCAAGGAAATAATGAAGAAGGCCCAAATCCTTCATCTTGAACTCCTTTGCAAGGTCCTCCTTGCATGAGTGTATCATCTACTCATCACAAGTCAGTATTAAATCATCAACATAAATAACAATAATTAAAATCTTACCCTTGTAGATCCATCTCAAACCTACCACTGATTTGTCGACCGGTCTTGGGACAATTTCCCATGCACTATTTTTGACAATGGAGTCATACTCCTCCACCATTGCATCTACCCATGTGGGATCCTGCACTGCTTCCTGAAAGGAAGATGGTTCAGTCACAATACATTTTCTCATGAGAACCATGTAACCAGTAAATCAATCAGGAGACTTTCTATGTCTACATTCTGAAGTAGGTGCTCCTACATTCTGTGCAGCATCTGGTCTCAATCTATCATCTTTCGTGGTGCGCTTTCTACCATTTCTGATGGATGGATCTGCATGAGTGGTTTCCTCCACTCCATGAACCTCCTCATGTGGTTGATCCACATCTTGAGACTCATCTTTGGGAACCAGCAGTTCCTCCTCTGCATGCAAGTCCAGCTCCCTCTCAAGCGACAACCGCATGGATTTCCCCTCATCAAATTTTATATCCTGTCGCATAACTGTCATATTACTGTTAGGAAAATACACATGATAATTATGGGGTGTTTCTGTGTACCCCACAAATATTCCAACTTCAGCAGTCAGCTCTAGCTTCTTCCTGGCATCCTTGGTCACATGCACATAAACAAATAAGCCAAAAATATTAAAATGAGAAATATCAGGTTTCTCACCATTGAAAGCTTCTTTAGGTGTACTCATGCCAAGTACTCTATGAGGACAAAAATTTTGCACATAAACCGCAGTATTGCATGCTTCCACCCACAAATGCATTGGTAGGCCCTGATCATGCAACATCGCTCATGTTGCACCCACGATCGTTCTGTTCTTCCTCTCCATGACCCCATTTTGTTGTGGGTTATGAGGCACTATGAGTTCTCTTTTAATTCCTTCTTTGGTGCAGAAGTCTTTAAATTCATTAGAGTTGTATTATCCACCATTATCGCTCCTTACAGCCTTCACTTGTTTCCCCAACTCTTTATCCACCAATGCTTTAAACTCACAGAAATTTGAGAATGTTTGATCCTTCTTCTGCATGAAGAAGATCCATCATTTACGAGAAAAATCATCAACAAAAATAACATAATACTTATGTTTTGTTGTTGAAGCAATCAACAATGGTCCACACATGTCTGTGTGAATTCTCTCCAGGATCACTGAAGCACAGTTCTCCTTTTCATGAAAGGTGGACTTTACATACTTCCCCATGGTGCAACACTTTCACTGATCTACCTAAGCAAGTGTTCCAATTTGAATTCCAGTAGATATTTGCTGCATGATATTCAAGGCTCCATGATGAAGATGGCCCAATTGCATGTGCCATAATTCACCCTAATCCTGGCTCACCACTTTTTCTAACTTGCCCATCATGACAGTGCATCCATCTACCTCCATCATGTAGATATTCTTAACTCAAATCCCTATCCTCTTAACTTGACATGTTGTTTTTTGTCGTAGAAAATATTTTCCATCATTGAAAACAACGTCATAGCCTCTGTCCTCCAACATTGCGACTAAGACCATGTTTTTTCTTCAGACCTGGAACATGCATAAAAAATTTCAATGGAAATGGTTTACCTGACTCCCTCTGAAAGTTAATGGTACCAATGTCAGTCGCACTGTATCGTCCATCATCACCCATCTCTATATGCATTTTGAGATCTCTCTCCTCCAAGTCACTGAAAAACTCCTTATCTCCCGTCATGTGGAAGGAAGCGCCACTATCCAAATACCACACCTGAGGCACTTGATGCCATGCATGCGATCAAAGAGAAGTCAAGTTCAAATTTCAAGGCAAGGGCCTCACTAGTTGCAGCTCCAACAACCTTCTTTTTATTCTTCTTCTGCGGACAGTTAGTAGAGAGATGCCCATGTTCGTGACAGTGAAAACACTTCACTTTGGACAAATCTAGCTTCTTGACTTTAGACTCAGATTTTGAATGGAATTTCTTCCCCTTTCATTTCCTTGCCTTGGCAGCCAAAGCACAATCCTCTTCATCATCATGCTTTGATGAAGATCTGCCTCTGGTGTTCTGCCTGAACTCCTCCTGCACTAGATCTGACCATAGCCGTTCCCAATCTGACAATTTTTCCCTTCCATTGACAGAGTCTAGATAACTGTGCCAACTCTTGAGAAGTCCTAGGAGAGCCAAGCTCACCAAATCATCATCAGCGACTTTTATTCCCACACTCCCCAGCTCATCTCAACATTGGACAAACTTCGTGAGATATTTTGGAATGGAGTCACCCTTCTCCATCTTGATCTTCCTGAGTTTATCTTTGAGCACCAATTTCCTATGGTCATTGTTGTTTTGGAATAGATCCGTCAAAGTATTCCACATTTCATGTGGTGTGGATTTCCCATGGAGGCTTGAGACAATGTGGCCTCATACTCCCTCCAACAGAATCCTCCTCGCCTTTGCCACTTTCTTTTTCCATGCATCAAGATTTGCAGCGTCTGCAACATCTGGCTTAGGAACATATTTGTCAATGAATTCCTTCAAGCCATTGTCTTAGAGTATTGCCTCCATCCTGTCCTTCCAAGCAATGTAGTTCGAGTTTCCCTCGAGTGCATACTCTAACCTCAATCCATTGAAAGCCATTTCGATCTTGAATCAGTTGTAGAACCAAGAAAGTCTTTCTGCAAATTCGAATTCTATCCAATCACAAACTCAGCTTCTGCAATCTTCTGCGCTTTGATACCATGTATAAATTTTAATACAAATTATGTATTGCTTGGATTCTCCTGATCTAACAATTATATGCCATTGTTAAATACAAAATTGCTTCTACAAACATTCTTGTAGAATTTAAAACATGATCGCCAATTGCAATATCAAGAAGAAAGATCAATCACACATAACACAGATGTTTTACCAGGAAAGAATAAAGCTAAAAGCCCCACTATCATATATTATGTATATATCATGGATCATGAAACAATCTCATACAAAAATCTAATCCAAGAGCTCTCAGTACAATACAATCGTCTCACATTGTCATAAAAAAATCAGCAAATGCATGTGTCAACTCTCTGCCTCCAGATAGCCTTCCTTCTCTGTGCAATCCCTTCAAATGGAAAACCTGCAAATGATTTGAAATCATATTGCCTAGGTTTCAAATTGATCATGGGGACATCCATTGTGTGTGTGATTGCATGAGTGCACTTCACTCAAATCACAATTGATATCCAAACTGTCCCTTTCACCTGTTATCTCAATTGTATCTCCACTGGATCTGACATGCATATAGTTAACAATGGTAAATCTTCAGTTGCATGTGATATCACTGATTGTGAATTAATTAATAATTAATTCACTGAACTCTCACTAGTGTAAGTTCAATTACAACTAGTACAATTGAGCTTAACTCACTTAATTGATTTAAACTACTTCACAACTCACATAACTACACTTATAACTCTGTTACAACTTCAAGTCACTTAGTTACAACTAATTTGACTTCCATGTCCCACCAATCAACCTTTGAACTCAAATTTCCTATAGCTAATTGATTTGCCCTTTCAGTTAACTATTTCAAGTAATTATGAGATAATAGATTAATATTTCTTGTCCAATTTATTTAAGGGAAAAATAAATTAGACACACATTTCTTTATGAATTTTCAACATAAATTCCTTAAGTTTAAAATTGGGAAAAAATATTATCTTCAATGATCACAATTTCTCTCTAACACTTGTTTACTTATGTTTTGACACTTATTTGCTTAGCTATTAATTCAGTTGCTAGACATGCAAGTTTTTGGGAAGGGTGGTCCACCTAGTAGGTTGCATGGAGCCACCACTTGATCCTCCACTTCCTACTCTGCTTCATCCTCCATCGCTTTCTCCACTTGATCCTCCACTTCCTACTCTGCTTCATCCTCCGTCGCTTTCTCCACTTGATCCTCCACCACTTATACATATTTATTGATATACATATTCAATACTCAACATGATAATTCTCATCTCCTACTCCTTCCTAGTTTTATGTTGAGTTATTATTATCTATCATTTGTGCTCCTAGAGACACGTGATTCAAAAAAATAATTCCCTAACCATGCCTAGGACACTGCAAGTGATAAATATAGTGTGAATATCAAAAAAAATAAGCATCAACCCTATGAATTCAACAAAATTTCATAAATCAGTAAACAAGCAAATACCTCACCTCATTTAATTATACAGCTATTTATTTGATAAAATTCATCTATCATAGTTTTTATAAGGAAATGAATAAGTACCAAAATCTAGGGTCTATGTAATTTTATTTAGCCTTTATTTTTCCTGTGTTCTTTGTGTTCCAAGGAATGGAGAACCAACAAAGGTAACCACTAACTTGGGAACATTTATCTCATCTGCCATCACAAATTCTAGGACATTGCATCAACACAATGTTTTAGGAAAATTCTCCTGCGGACAGGTGAATATCCTTTTAGATTCTAGACCCCTATTACCAAGACATAAAGATGATAACATTGGACACTAACACTCCTGTAAATGTAGTTAAACTAGTCAAAAGGAAAAGAGGAATAAAGTATGATGCACCTTTTTCCGAAGCTTCTCCTCGCTTAATCTAGGTTGAACTTGATCTTCAAGATCCTTAATGATATATGCAATCCAATAGACAACAAAGACAACACAGACTTCCTACTCTACCAAGATTATTTTAAACTAAATGTATCAATGAAAGGCAAGTATATGCAACCATGCACAAACTTGAAGGAAATAGGCCAAGCATACATTAATGAGAACATTACAAGGTACGTACAATCTATAGATGCAGTTGATGCAGTTGCATCAACCTCTCCAAGTCCTCCTTATCCAACCCCTTGCTCGAAATATCCATGATCAGAATGACAATACTTTTTGTTGATTATTCTCCTCCTTTTCACCATGAGAATGCCTCCTTTTATAGGATTTAAGAGGCTCAACCACCTTAGTTATCTTTGGAATAAGTTGAGGATATGACTCCATTAGTTGTGGTATCTCCCTTAGATGCAGCCTAAATATTGGATTCAATCCAAACCAACTAGGATCATCTCTAGTTGTCTTTAGACATAAGGGGGATTTCTTCCCATGATTCTCTCAACCAATCGGCGCTCCCACAAAACTAGCAACAGAGCATTGCAACTCTCCCTGCTAAATGGACATGGAGCGTTATTGCTCCCTGCATATGAGCAAGGGAGTGTTGATCTTCCAATAATTTCTTAAGATGACCATTTCTCAAGGAAAAACATTTTGGTTAGATTTTCAAATGGTGTGGTTTACCCTTCCAACATGTCTTAGAGGATGTATCAAATGTTTCCATGGTGTTGTTCGCAATGCGACATATGTAGAATGAAAATGTAACATTTACGACACTTGTGAAAAAAGTGCGACTGTAACACCTTGTTTCCCCTAGATCATAATTAATCATAAAATAGGATTACCATGTTGTGGCATGGGAATGGTGTAAATGTATTATTGTTTGAGTTGTCAATAACTGACTTTGGGGGTGAAGCCTTGAAAGTACTGGCCATGATATCACTAGAGGAAGAATGTGAAAACTATACGAGAGGGTTCATTATACCAAATAACCCCAAATTTCCCTTGATGAGGATGACAAACCTCCTTCGGATCTCAAGGATAGAAATCAGTTAATGAATAAAGGACCAGTGTTTGAATTATCAACCACCCCCATGAATGGAAGCATGGTTGAGATGTTGAATGTCAGCCCGAAGTACCACAAAGACCTGTAGACTCAAGCTTCCTTCTGACAGAAGGAACATGATAGGTCAGGAACCTTCCAAAAATAAGGAATGTAAGATAGATACACACGGACAACCAGAGAAGAGACACCAGACGAGAGCGCTAGCTCGTAAGGGAGATGCGTGGAGCTCTCTAGGGGATAATGAATAGAAGGTTGCGAGATTGATGCTGAGTGGGCATCTGATAAACCTCGTTGAGGCCATAACAGAGAGAAATCTCTTAAAGTTGAAGAGAATAGAACCAGAGCAGAAGCTAAACAGAGAAAGAATCCTTGAGAACTGTGAGATTTCTCTGGCGATATCATGGCTTAGCATGGGGGTGGATGGAGTGATAAGAATGAATGCCTCTGAGCCTATGGTAGGGTGGAAGGACGAACACCCATATTCAGTTAGTTGGCTACCACCTATAATAGATAAGTAATCACATATCTTGTGTATTTAAGTGGTATTGTGAGTTAAAGTTGGATATCTTATGAATGTTGCAGGGATGGTTATGTTTTCTTAATGTTTTATACTGTATTTCCTTCTTTTGTATCTGCCTTAATGTGAAATTAGGCAAGTAAGAAATCATATGGATAGGACATGTTTTATACTCGTAAATGTTTGCATCCTGTGGTGGCTTAAGCTACAGTCATGAACTGTATGTCCTTCGACCTTGGACACAATTTCATGAACGCATGTCGACCCTCCTAGTCATTTTGAGTCCCTTGAAGGAAGGAGTTTGTTATGCTCAGGAGAGGTAGTGAAGATATGCACAGGCTCTCTGTGAGGCAAGTAGAAACCGAGAACCACTTAAGTTCTAGACTTGATGAATGAGCGCAAGGGGTACGCAGAAATTCTTCTAAGTGTTAAGTCCAGTAGAAAGAGCGTAACGCTCTTAGTTCCTTCATAACTGACGAAGCTCGGGAAGGATAGCGATATTCAAGTATTGGAAGGGAATATCCTTTCAATTGGAAGATGAATGAATGAGATTCATTCGGGAGGATCCAAGGTCTGTTACGACCGTTATATTTAAAGAAGGAGAACAGACATTAACGCCTCGATTCCTTCAGTCTTCACAAGTTCGACGAATGTTGGTAATCATCGTGAAGGGGACGGACTCTCTGAAATCTGAAACCCGAATTCACGATGTGATCTGGACCGTAGATATAAGGATCTATACGAACCCACCTTGACCGTCGGATTTGTGAGTTCGAAGTTCGCGCGATGGGAGAATCGCGTGTTGGTGTGACTAAACCCCCGAAATTCGAAGTAGAAATGAAATTTGGACCATATATCCAAGGCTCTTTCAGGACCCTCCTTAACCATCGAATCGGCGAGATCGGAGTCCGGACATCAAGAGAATGGCACATTCGCACAACTAAACTTTTGAAACTTGAAGTTGCAATGTGGATCATTAGATCAAGGAAGGTCATGGACCGTTGATCTGACTCTATCGAAAGAGTCAGAGTGGACTCACATCCAAATACCTGATATGCGAACTCGTGATTTGATTGCAGTCGTCGATCGAAGGAAGAGTGTGGACTGTAGATTGGGTCTTGGAGGGAGTTCTCATATCGGACTTTAGAGAGGAGAAGTGAACTTCCCTCAGGAGACATGAAACACGGAGTCCCAAAGTGCTTGGTAGTTGGGCCACAGGTTATCTCCCAACGTCTCAATCAAAGGAGCCTAGTGGGAGGAGCTAGCGCCTAGAGGATTCTTCGATCGGGAAATCGGAAGTTGGGAATATCGGGTTTGGCCCATAGAAAAACACTCGAGGTCTGAGGTCATGAAGCACATTTTGTATAGGCATGTGGTCACAGTCGATGGTCACATGGAGGAATCTTGCACCTAGTGCTAGTTCGCATGGGTGAAGTATCGCAAAGACCCGTGGATCGATTTATTAAATATTTCAGTAGGGAACCGAAGAGCTTCTTCAGCTCAGGAATTTTGAAGGTCCATTAACTAGGATTAGAGACCATGGATGGAGGATTCGACTAATTGATAAAAAAGAAATTTATTTTTATTAATGCCTTGTCATGGGTGTGTTTCAGCGACACTTGCGACAATGATAATGTGACATTATCGAAGTGAGGAATTTTGACGTGTAACAGATTTCCCCCCAAAGTGAGAAGTTAGAAGATGGAAGCTGATCACTAAAGCGCTTTGTAGATTTTCTAAGCAAGGGTATGGAGTCGGAGAACCTGGTATAATATACAAACAACCATAAAACAAATGTTATCATGTGTTTCAAACCCAAGGCAGGCATACCTATTCTTGAGTAACAAAGAACTTAAGGTATGGCCACCAATAAATAAACTATGTATCCATGATGATACTGACTAAGGGTATATCCACTAAGGATACAATGTGGATCTATACCTCCATGACATGAACTGATCGTAGCCACGAGAAATACACAGTGGAGCTACGAGATGATAAAACATAGCCACGGACCAATACAATGTGGATATATGTGACACTATATATATATATATATATCAACATGCTCAAAAGATCTCTTTCGCAGCCTGGGGAAAGAAAATAACACAGTGAATGCTCAACCCAGGGTCATCGTGCCAATCCCGATGTGGTACGAATCTAGCCATGTGAATAGATGTTTTGATGTCGAACATGGTAGAAACCACTTGATTACCATTCATTGAGGTAAATCATTAAAAAGTGCAAGGGAAATAACCAATGATGTCAATGACTCCCAAGTTATCCTAGTACAATCCAACGAATGTGAATAAAAGAGTTGAAGTCGAACATTCATGGAATCATCTGATCATAGGTCAATGATGTAAACCTATTGTCGGAGGCGAGGAGACATGTTATTGAGTCATGCAGGTCCCAAGGTACTAATTGGTTTCTAATTCTAATTCCTAGATGATGTTTTGAAGTCGACAGGAAAAGACTCGTCGAAGGAGGGCCTTGATGTATCCCCCATCATTGACATGAAACTAACATAGGAAAGAGATGTAAGATGGTGAATCGAATGAGTATGGACTAACATGGGTATTGAAACTGGAAATTTGTGATGATTTACTCTCGAGGTGGATACTTCCCTTAAACACTGAGGCACAACATGACTTGGCAGCATAAACATAACGTGGACCAAAACATAATGTAGCGAACATCGCGAAATTAATAGGGTGACCCAAAGGAGTGGAAAGACTTATAGGATTAGTTCAGTGCAGGGGTTTATCAGATTATCCAAGTGTTCAAAATGCAGGTGGAAACATGTGTCGTGTTCAAGGAAGACTACAAGAGTGATTTGTAACAACTTTAAAAGATAACTTGACTTACTTCTTTCAATTTTTTCCCCCATCTAGATAGATAAGTACCTAATTTTTTTTTACTAGCTCGAGGAGGATAACACATGCTCGATATAAATCACCTTCAGTAAGTCCCTCTTCCTTTGTTTAACGAACCGAAAGAAGTAAGGGTTTGGTCCCATATGGGCCCTTCAATGTGTGATTTTAGTGAGTCTAGAGAAGGAAAAATCAGTGGTTTTTCATGTTTAGAGAGTCTAAAAAGAACTTAAAGGCGACTCCGAGGTTGTCATTTTCGTAATTTTAGTCTCTGAATTCTAAAAAAGAGATAAAATGCTACTCGGGAGATGCCCTTCGAAGACCTTTTTAAGGAGCATGAAAGGAAGCAAGATCACTAGGTGATCTTTTCATATTTAGAGAGTCTGAAAAGAACTTAAAGATGACTCTAGGGGATTGCTTTTTCGTGTAACCTTTACGAGTCTAAAAAAGTGATAAAAGTCTACTTGGTTACATTCTCATGTTTTTTTTAGCACGAGAAAGAACAAAGATTATGCTCATCGGTGTCACAAGGTTATCGAAAAGATATTTCTTAAAAACCTACAAATATAGACAGTTTTGGGCCCAAAGCATTAGTAACTCCTCAAAAAGATTAAAAAACCCAAAAAAAAACTTCATATTAGTGAGAAATAGCAAAAATCAAACCTATCAAATAGTAAAATAGGTTAAGAATTTCATTTACCAATTGATTTTTACCAAATTCTTCTAAATTTGGAATTTTCCACCTTTGGGAGGCGATTTTCGAGTTGTGAGTACAGGAGTTGCGGTCGATCATTTTTAGTTTCATCTGGACTAGGTTGGTCACCTTGCCTTTCCAATCATTTTTTACGGTTTAATTTTGTGTTTTAGCTTATATTTAGGATGCTCTGGGCTCCTTGGGAAGCCCTCGGCGTCGAACCAGATCGGCGCTCCCTCAAAGGGATGAGGGGAGTGTTGATCACGATATCAGGGCCCTGGTGCACATGCCTAGGGAGTGCTAGCGCTCTGTGGGAAGACTTAAGAGAGCATTGGAGCAGAACCAAAAAAAAAATTGTATTTTTCGCTAAAAAGACACAATTTTCTCGCATAAAAAGTTGACTAAAAATGTTTAATTGGTTGGATTTGCAGATTTCCCTGATCATTTAGCCATGATAGAGTGGAAAGAATGCAAACATGAGTTTGATGAAATTTCTACTTTACAAATCCCTCAAGCAAGGGCAGATTTACGAAATTACAATCTACTTAAGTACTTTAAACTCCAGAATATGAGGAAAGAGGTACTATTACTTGAGTACCTGATCGGTTTGTGGGATGATGTTGAACAGGCATTTTGCATTGGGCCACACATGATCAAGATTGATCTTGATGATGTGTACTTTTTTATGGGCCTCTCGAGGAGAGGGGATCCTATCCTCTTGTCCGAACATCGGGAAACTCCTCAACCAACTGAGGCATATGTTGTTGAGCACTGTATACCATGATCTTGATTGGTAGGTGGGAAAATAGTGAACAAATATGTGAGGGAATTGGAACTTAGGTCGATTCAATTCACCATAACAAAATTGGATGGTAGTACTAGCGCTTATCTAGCTTCGAAATCCCAGATGTGATATGCTTTACAATGTGTAGATCCCAGGTTGTTTAACTGGAGTGCAGGGTTCCTTTGAAATTTGAAGGAACGGATATCGAAGTGGAGGATAAGTAGACAAAATCAGTTTGGATATGTCTCTTTCCTAGTTTCATTCTTCTTGGATTGAGTCCCCCAGATGCAGCCACAGGTTGCGTTGATAGCACATCCTACGACTGAGCCATGGATGGAGAGATGGACCAGTTTATCCCTAAGATTGGGAAGCGAGCCCTTGGCATTTAGATTTACAGCTGATTTCTTTTCTTTGTGGAGGAGACAGCTAGTTGTCATCGAGGACTTTCCTTATGTTGGAGTGGACTTTCGGGGTAGTTTAGACTTGGTGATCCCCGAGGGAATTCAGTGGGATGCGTCAGGTATGAATCTAAACCTTGTCATGTATTTTTATTTTTTATATTTTTTATTATTTTTTATGTGTACAATGAGGGATCTAAAGATGTTTTTTGTTTCATCATGCATATAGAGAAGCATCACGTCTGGCGAAGATGTTGACACTTGGGTGTCGTGGAGACGCACAGGTAGTAGTAGAGCACGAGGTTGCAGTGGGAGGACTTCAAGAGGATGAGAGGAACCTATGAGGTTTTAACATGGGTGTCCCACCTCTCAAGAGGCGAGACGTGCCTCTCCATTTGAAGAGACACATAGTTGGAGTTCCTGAGAGTCTGAACCACTTACTTCGATGAGTGGCTCGTGGAGTAGTGTGCTTCACAGAGCACAATGTGATATAGGAGGATGACTAGGATTCTCAACATATTTTATAGTCCTTCATGATGATGTCATGGAGGCCCAAATTTTTTTCCCTATTATGTACCTTTTGACGATGTATTTTAAAACAAACTTTTGTTATTACGCATCTATATATATATATATATATATATATATATATATATATATGAGTTTTGTGGTGCCTATTGATGTTGCAATTTATCTTATGTGGTGTTTTTCTATACATTTGATTTATGTATTTTTACAAATGTTTTATCTATGCGCAAGATACTGATCCAATATGTAATTAGCTAACGAATCTAACGTTGTGTTGAGTTCTCTTGGTATATGTATGTATTGTATAAATTCAAATGATATTTCGAGACGATGAACTCTTAGGTGGAGACGTAGTAAGACAGGGTTGTGAACGGTGTAATATTGATTAAGCTGACAGACCACGAGTTGAGAGTCTAGGTTAATAAACAAATGGGTTATACCTAGGGAGGAAGCTTCAGTTAAGATTCTGATGATGACATGATATCCTACCATGTTATTGGCTATCGAGCCTAGGAAAATTTCTCCTAAAATCACCAACTCACCAGATTGGTAAATGACCCAAGCTACAGAAGCAATGTTTTGGGTGTGTCGACTAGCGTCATCTGCAAACCCGACAAAGATGGGAAAGGGAGATGTCATTTGCGCATGCAATCACAAGACAAAGTATAAGGAGCTAATACAAAACTTGTACATGCAAGAGAAAAGACACACCAAATCAAAAGTATATAGTACAATAGTGTACAAATCACACATGCCAGATGTTCTATGCATAGTACTTCTTGAGGTAAATCCCATTTCGAGGCTCACCGAGAGATATTCCATCATAGTCGAATAACTTGTAGGAGCCTCTATGTAATACACATTTTATGATATAAGGCGTTGGGCTCCTATAATTATAGGTAACTTGATTCTTTAGCTTCTTATTTGGCGTTGCTCCCACGATGAAGACATCTGGCTTACTGGGTTCGGTTGATTCCATTTCCCCCTCCATCCATTTCTCTCGATCCTTCATCACCCTATTGCATCCTTCATCCACCACTATGTAGTCCAGTCCCTCGCCCTTCACTTCATCACGCCCATCACTCATCCCTGCATAAACAAGTTTAGGATAAAAAATATTAGGTTAATAATAAATGGTTAGTGGCATTTTCTAATGCTTATTAGCCTAATAAAGTTATTTTAATAGGATAATTAAAAATAAAATAAGTTATTTTGATTAATGTTAGCATTTAGGTTAATTTATTAGAATTAACATTAATCAAAAAATAAAAACCATATAAATATATATAAATAATAAAACAATTAAAAATAAAAAAATATAAAAAACATTAATTAAAATATAATAAATAAATAATAAAAACAAAAAATAAAATAAAACAAAAACAAAGCAAATAAACATGTAAACAAATAAATAAAACAAAACATAAAATAAAAAATAAAACCAAAACTTTAAACTATCCTAAGTTTTCCCCGCTTGCCTTTCTCGTACAACTCGGACCCC
>ML781124.1:158653-177422 GCA_009831015.1 Picea engelmannii | reverse complement strand
TACAACCTCAAGGGGGTCCAAGTAAACCCCTTTTCCCTCCAAAACCGCCCTCCTGAAAAATGAAAAAAACGCCTTTTTCCAGTTTGACCAGTTTGTTTCCGAGGGTGATTCCGAAAAAAGGGAGACAGATTTTCAAAATATGAGAGAGGTTTTTGTTTATAACGATCAGAAGAACAAAACCCTCTCCCATATTTTACACAAGTCTCAGGATCAGGGAGAATCAAAGCCATCTTTGAGCCCATTTTTTCAGTTTTTCATTTTTTCCTGTTTTAGTCCTGATTGTGCATGAGCCATTTCGGCAATCTGGAGATGAATTTGGAAAAACCGAAAGAGGTTTTTGTCCATCACATGATCATATACAATAACCTAATTAATTTTATACATATTACACAGGTTTCATCATTGAGGAGAAACATATGTCTGAGTTGACCCCATTTTTCAGCAGTTCAGCATGTCTTTCATGGCGGACAGTTCGAGATTTTCAGGTATTTTATTTCTATTTTTGGTCGAGGTGGTTGAATTCGACCTCATGAGAATGCAGAGAATATTTTTCTATCATTTTTTGTAATGTAAATGTGTTGATGATTTAGACTGGAAGGGAAGGATGGCATGGAAATGTCCCCATCCACTGTAAAAATGTTCAAAGGTTGTAAGTGATTGTTATGGATGAATACCAAGGCATTTTGTTTCCATATTCTTGTGTCATGATTAAGTGGTGAAGTTTTTTCCTGATGTAACTTGTATTTCTCTTGTTTCACTTATTGTTTTCTTTCCTTGTTGTTTATAAGAAGATTAGGCTCAGGATTTGTCTCAGACACCTTGCTCTGGCTTAAAACAATATTTGTGTTTTCTTCTGAAATTAGAATGTAGAATTCAGATAAGTTCTGCTCTGCATTTGAAATGAACCTCAATCTATTCTTCTTTTCCCATTTCATAAAATCAAAGGATCCACTGACATGATTACCCTTCCTAGTTACATTTTGTCTTAGTTATCCATTCATTTAATCACTTTAACCTTTGACTCCATTTTTCCCAATGGTCCTCTTCTGCTGACCCAACCCAAAAATTCAAAAACAAACTTTATATCCTCATAACTAGCCTAATATCCATTTCCAACAAATTTAGATCATACAGTGAGATCCCTCTCTGAATCTTGGAGGGATAGATCCTTGAATCCAAAGTGGTTTGTGGTTACCCCTGCCTATTTTCTCCTTAGCCTGGGAAATTACAGGGTGATAACATAATGGCGAACATACTGGGGACTTTCTTCAGTAGTGCACTTCAAGTTCCAGATATGATCATTGATGGTGGACAGTGACCAGACACAAGAAGGCTGAAATATTTCACCTTGGGACTCCAATCAACTCCAGATCAGTCCCAATTCAAAGACTCCACTGGAGGAAGAACCTAAAACATGACAAAGCAATCTGGAAGGATCAGGTATTCAAGATCTAATTGTATTCAAGACATTTTTGGTTTTATCTATAATTGTGTTCTATCTTATTATGATCATGGTCAAGAGTACATTGTTGAAGTTTACATTGATCATTTGCAAATTGATGAGCCTCAAGAGAAGGGATGATTTTAAGGCTGGAAATTTATTTTAAAATGTAGAAACCTTGCCGAATATTACTAATCCTTCATATGTCAACTATAAATGTTTGGCAATATTTTTTTTTTAAATATTCAAATTTCTAAGTATTTTATATAGTTTTTTATAAAATTTTGGCGATTTTTAAGGTAAAATAATTTTAACATATAGAATTTGGGCGAATCGTTTTTAAAATAGTGAATCTCATTTTTGGAAAAACCATGGAAAATTAGCCCATGAGAGAAATTTAGCCCCTAAAATCATCCCTTCTCAAGAGACTAAGCCCCAAGTTGTAGATCATGCACATACTCATACACATGTGCACATCCCAGATACACCTTTAGAAAGCCCAGTGAGACATAAGCCCCATGCCTTATATCCTACTCTTTCTAAACCTCTGGATGGTTATAAGCCCCTTGATTTACCTCATATACCACAAAAGTCCCAGAAAAATACAAGCCTCTGGTTTTACCTTCTATTCTCCATGACCTCCCTGTCAATTGCATCAATAATCTACCCAGGTTTGATGGACAAAATGCAAAGATCATTGTTGAAAAGCACATCCAAAGTCTTGAGGATTTTCTTGATCTGTTTGAGGTGGAAGAAGATGATGTGTGTATCAGGATGTGTGCCTTATCATTGCAAGGTAAAGTTAAAAATTGGTTTAAGAATCTTCCAGCTGCAAGCATTGATAATTTTCATCAATTTGTGAAAAATTTCCTGGATAGATGGGTGATCATGAGAAATGTCTTTCTAATCTTAGAAGAGTATGACCATTTGAAAAGAAAGCCAGGGGAGATAGTACATTAGTTTTCAGAAAGGTTAAATAAGGTGTACAATTCAATACCTTCTAATATAAGGCCACCCCAGGATCAACTCACTTGCATTTCCTAGATGCCTTTGATCCTGAGATGGCATTCCAATTAAGAGAAAGGAACACTACAACCCTTGAAGAAATGCAAAAGATTGCAATTGATGTGGAAGCTAACTTGTTGAACAAAAGTTCCAAGCTAAGGGAAGAAGAGAAAGATAGAACAGAAAAGGAACGGATGACATATTCAGAAATGAAATTAGATATTTTGACCAACACAGTCAACGAGATGATGCAGAGGATTAGTAGAAAAGATGAACTTGTTGTTCAAAGATCACATTTTTCATTAAATCCAGAAAATAAAAGGTTGATTGATCTCAAACAGTTTGTAGCTCATCCTTGGCATCCTAAAACAGAAGAGGATTGTTTCATGTATTCAATTCATAACATAGTCAAAGATGAAGTTCCAACTCATCTTGTTGAAGAGCCATCAGCTGATATGATGTGTATGTTTGATGACCTTGCATATCTAGATGATTTTCTAAGATATGATCATCAGGATGATGATTATGTGGTTGAGTTTGATGATGACTACTCAGAGAAACCAACACTATCTTCATGGGAAGAATAAGTCCAATTACCACAATGCCAAGATGACAATCAAACTCTTCATACCAATCAAGATTGCAAGGAGGAAAATGAAAAAAAAATTCAAGAAAGCGAAAATTGCATGCCCCTATGTTTTGCCTCGCTCCTGAGAAAACATTGCAAGCATATTGTAAATAGTAAGAATGAGGAGTCTTCACCAGTTGAGGAAAACAGGGATGATATAGAATCTGCCTCAGATTCGGAGGTGCGGCCCTTGAATATTTTTTAATGTCAAACCTTAGACGAAATCATAGAGCATGGGACAGGTAATGAACTGATCTATTTTGATTCCTTTCCCTTATGTTTTATTTCATTTCAGATTGTGAGAGGGAATCTTAGTCATATTCTAGTTGAGAATCATAGTGTTAGCCATGAAATGTCAGTAGAACCAATGTCACAGTCATCTAAAGAACTTTATAACCCAATGGTTGATATGTTGGATAGATTGTGTTTTCAAAGTCAATATTCATTTAACCCTAATTATTTCAAGAGTTGTTATGATATGGATATGATCAGACAGTCAACTCCAATGTCTTGTTCGGTAGAAGTATTAGTACAAAATTCATCAGATCAAATACAAGCATGTTCTGAGTCACTTGAAGACATAGAGAACACATGTGTGGCACCTAGTCATGAGGTTGAATTGACTGAGTCAGAATATCCAGTGATGGGTCAAGCCTATCTTGATCCAGTGGCTATTTATATGGAGAAATTGTTCATCACAGAGCCACAATGCATTCCCAATATTTCTTTTATCTGTCAGGTTTATCAAGCTCCTTGTGATGAAGATCAGGATGGAAAGCAGCTCATGATGCCTATGCAAGTTCTATTTTTTATATTGATTGAAAACATTGAAAGAGCAGAGTTATTAGAGCAGTTGCTTGATTGGTTGCACTGGCATTATTGTATCATTTAGAACAAAAAAATTATCAGTAGTGTAGGGTAGGTAGAAGTTTTCAATAAGCTCGGTCATTTGAGAATATTTTTAAGTATTGTATGGTTTCTAACAGAATTTGTAGTTGATATTATCTAGTTCATTGTTCAGTCAAATCTGAGCCAGTTCGAAGATTGTAGTTGCAGTGACTCCATGGCCCAACGAATAAAGCATTGGTCTACATGTTCAGAGATATGAGATTCTTGACACCTCCTCAGGAGTTTCCATCCCCAGTTGAAGCCTATGTTGGGGTCCAATAATTATAGTAACTTTATTCTTCAGCTGCTTATTTGGTGTTGCTCTCGCGAGCCTATGTTGGCTTACTGGGCTCGGTTGATTCCATTTCCCCCTCAATCCATTTCGCCTGATCCGTCATCACTATGTTGCATCCTTCATCCACTGTTGCATATTTCAGTCTCTCACCCTTCACTTCATCACACCCATCACTCATCCCTGCATAAAAAAGCTTAGGATAAAAAATATTAGGTTAATAATAAATGGTTAGTGGTGTTTTCTAATGCTTATTAGCCTAATAAAGTTATTTTAATAGGATAATTAAAAATAAAATAATAATAAGATTAATTAGCAATTATTAATAAACTTAGTTTGATTAAGTTATCATTTAGGTTAATTTATTAGAATTAACATTAATCAAAAAATAAAAACCATATATAAATATATAAATCAAAAACAATTAAAAATAAAACAATATAAAAAACATTAATTAAAATATATTAAATAAATAATAAAAACAAAAACAAAGCAAATAAACATGTAAACAAATAAATAAAACAAAACAAAAAATATAAAATAAAACCAAAACTTTAAACTATCCTAAGTTTCTCCCCTTACCTTTTCTGTACAACTCAAACCCCCCCTCCCTCCCTCACGTCACATCAACACCATGGGGTCCGAGTTAGTGATATTGGGAGGGACAAGTGTCACTTCATGGTGAACTTGGAATACCATCCCAATACCACTTACCACCTCACGGGGTTCCAAGTAAACCACTCTGCCCTCCAAAACTGCCCTCCCGAAAAATGAAAAAACCACATTTTTGTCAATTTGACCAGTTTGTTTCTGAGGGTGATTCTGGGAAAACGGAGACGGATTTTCAAAATCTAAGATTTTTTTGGTTCATCACGGGCTGAAGAACAAAAACGTCTCCCATATTTTACACAGGTTTCAGGAGAAGGGAGAATAGAAACCATCTTTGAGCCCATTTTTCTAGTTTTTCATTTTTTCCTGTTTCAGTCCTGATTTTGCGGGAGCTGTTTCGGTGAGATGGAGATGAATTTGGAAAAACCGAAATAGGTTTTTGTCAAGAACATTCTCATATAAAATAACCTCTTTCATTTTATACACAGGTGTCACCCTTGAGGAGAAACAGATGTCTGAGTTGACCCCATTTTTAAGCAGTTTGACCCGTCTTTCATGGCGAACAGTTCAAGATTTTCAGGGATTTTATTTCTATTTTTGACTGAGGTGGTTGAATTCGACCTCTTGATCCTGGGGAGAATATTTTTCTATAAATTTTTGTAATGTAAATGTGTTGATGAGTTAGACTGGCAGGGAAGGATGGCATGGAAATGTCCCCATCCACTGTAAAAATGTTCAAAGGTTGTAAGTGATTGTTATGGATGAATACCAAGGCATTTTGTTTCCAGATTCTTGTTTCGTGATTAAGTGGTGAAGTTTTTTCCTAATGTAACTTGTCTTTCTCTTGTTTCACTTATTTTTTTCTTTCCTTATTGTTTATAAGAATATTAGGCTCAGTATTTGTCTTAGACACCCTGCTCTGGCTTAAAACAATATTTGTGTTTTCTTCTGAAATTAGATTGTAGAATTCAGATAATCTCTACTCTGCATTTGAAATGAACCTCAATATATTCTTATTTTCCCATTTCATAAACTCAAAATATCCACTGACATGATTACCTTTCCTAGTTACATTTTGTCTCAATTATCCATTCATTTAATCACTTTAACCTTTGACTCCAGTTTTCCCAATGGTCCTCTTCTGTTGTCCCAACCCAAAAATTCAAAAACAAACTTTATATCCTCATAACTATCCTAATATCCATTTCCAACAAAGTTAGATCATACAGAGAGATCCATCTATGAGTCTTGGAGGGCTAGATCCTTGACTCCAAAGAGATTTGTGGTTACCCCTGCCTATTTTCTCCTCAACCTAGGAAATTACAGGGTGAGAACATAAGGTCCATGCCACAGAGGTTCTAACTTCCATGTCCCCAACTTATCGTCATATTGGTCATAAACGAGAACTAAGTCTCCTTCTGCAAAAGAATGAGGTTGAACGGATTTTTCATATTGACTCTTCATGCATTTTTTATATGTCTCATTAATGATACCATCATTGCGACGTGTTTCGTCCAACTTGGTTAAATATGGGAATCGTTCCTCTTCAGCAGAGGTATGAAGCAGGATTTCAATGGTGACTTTCAACAAAGGGATCTCACACTTGATTGGTAACACCGCTTCTACGCCATATACCAACTAGAATGGAGTGAATCCAATTGCAGTTTTCATTGAAGTGCAGTAGACCCAGACTATGGAGAAAAGTTGCAAGTGCCAAGAGGTTTTGTTTTTCCCCACTATGCATTGGAGAATGGTCTTTAGGAATTTGTTGATAGCTTCAACTTGTCCGTTTTCTTGAGGATAGTAGGGGGATAAGTTTTCATGGTGAAAACCCAATTTGAAGTGCAACTCACTCATCATATGGTTCTAGAAATGTGATCCATGATCAGTGAAAATATATTATGGGACACCAAAGCGAGTGATTATGTGGTTAAAAACAAAGAGTGTTGCAATATGGCCATTGTTGAGAAATGTAGGCATAGCCTTAGCCCATTTAGTGAAATAATCAACGTCAACGATGATATAATTGTTCCCCCCAGTTGAGGTAGGATTACATTGCAGAAAATAAATGCCCCATTTGGAAAAGGGGTCGATGGATACAATGGGATGTAGCGGAGTAGGGTGGGTATGTGCCTTTTTTTGAAAAACTTGACAGGGTGGGCATTGTTTGACAGCCTCGATACAATCTTTGAATATGGAGCGCCAAAAACAACCAGCACGTAAGATTTTTTGGGTTGTATCCATCCGATAAAGATGACCACCACAAGCTCCAAAGTGACATTTATTCAAAACGTGTACAGCCTCATTGTGGGTTAAACAACGTCGTAGGATAGTATCAATACCACGGCGGTACAAAGTGTCTTCGATGATAAGGTAGAGTTTAGAATGGTGGCGGATACGACGACGTTCGTCACGTGAAATATCGAGCTGGAAATGTTGGGTTTGGAGATAGAGAAGAATATCTCCATACCAAGGGTGTGACGTGATAATGAGGAACGGAGATTCATCAGGAAGAGAATCATTGGGATCAGTATCTTCATCAGCATAGGGAATATCGTAGATTAGTTTTGCAAAAACCAATGATTTTTTAGCTTTTGATTTGGAAAACTCAAGATTGAATTCTTGAAGAATAACGATCCATTTAGAATATTTTCCCCCAAGGACTTGATGCATAAGGATATGCTACATGGGGTTCGAGTCCGCAATGACCATGGTAGTGCGTAACATGATGTAGTGGTGAAATATCTCGACGGGAATGACTGCATCCAGAGCCAACTTTTCAACGTGTGAATATCTAAGCTCAGGACCAGATAGACTCTTGCTCAGATAATAGATCACATGTTTGTCATCGTTAGGATCCTCTTGAACTAACACCTTAGCAATAGTGGAAGTAGAGGCAACCAAATAAAGGATATAGTCTTGTGCATAATTTGGGTGGTGCAAGAGAGGCATCTGTGTTAAGGCATGCTTAAGAGCATCAAAATAGCGTTGAGCAATGTCATCCCAGATGAAAGGAGTGTCTTTCTGCAACAATCTCATAAATCATTTAGTGAGTTCGGCGTAATTACAGATGAAACGGCGAAGAAAGTTTTGATTTCCCTTGCAAACTTTGTAGTTGGGTTAGATTGTTGGGAGGGGGTAAAGCGAGAATAGATTTTACTTTTAAGGTATCCACTCTAATCCCATATTTGGAGACGACGAATCTGAGTCAACCTGATTCGACAATGAAGATGCATTTGTGAGGGTTCAGATGAATATGTTAAAACCGGCATCAAATAAAAATGTCCCGTAAATGACCAATATGGTCTCGTCGATTAAACGAATGAGCGAGTAAATCATCGAGGTAAGGTTCCAAAATATGTTTGATATCATGGAAAGCATACGACATGGCCCGTTGGAAAGTAGCACCGGTGTTTTTAATACCAAAAGGTAGCTTTTGATAAACGAATTTCCCCCAAGGGAATATGAAGGTTGTCTTATGTTGATCAGCCGGTAGAATATCGATCTGGTTATACCTTGAAAAACCATCCATGAAGGAAAATATAACGTTGCTAGTGAAATTATCGATTATTTGGTCGATAAAGGGTGTTGGGTAATTGTCTTTTGGATAAGCCTTATTGAGATCCCTATAATCGACATAGACATGAATGGTTCCATGTTTCTTTGCAACCGGAATGATGTTAGAAACCCATTCTGTCAAGGGGACAAGATAAATGAAACCAGACTTCAACAGTTTTTCAACTTTTGCCTTTATGGGCGTGGTTTTCTTAGGATGAACTGGGCGAAGTTTTTGTCGTACAGTTTTAACACCCGGTTAAGTTTTTAAATCATGCACAACGATCAATGGATCTATCCCTCGAATTTCTTCATAACTCCAAGCGAACACATCACGGAATTTTTTGAATAAAGCAGTATAATATTTCACTTCCTCGTGTGAACAATTGGCACCGAGATGAACATTTTCCATGATACCTTATTTGATCAATATGGCGATAGCGATCGTAGAAGAGATGTTTCCTAAATTCCCCTCAAAAGTAGTGTCTTGGGTAAGTACGGGAGATTGGGAAGAAATGACAACACTGTTAGGAAAGATAGAGTGTATATCTTTCTCAATTTCATCTAGACTATAGAGAAAATATGAACAATGATGGTTGTCATCCCAAGGTACCTCTTCGATACTAAGCATTTCCATAATGGATTTGTTTGATGGAAAAATATGTAGGATGTAATCGAAAGCAGAGGATAGGGAATCCAACTAAGATGGCGACGAGTAAGTGTTGAATGCCAACAGATGTTGGTCATCCGATGAGGGAGAGGTGGATTGGATAGAATTTTATGAATCCTCAGTAGGACTAAGTGGCATAGTGTCACCTAGTGCATTGAATTCCAAAGGACTAGGAACAACCCAAGGATTAGATGATTTGTAAGATTGATATGCCATAGTCGAGATCATATTGATCATGGAAATATGTTGCGAGGTGGGAGGAAGTAGTGTAGGGAAAGTACCCATAAGGTAAGAGTCTTTTAAAATACCTACACCAACACTTTCATAAGTGATCTTAGTATCTCCCAAGAAAGGATTATTGTTGGTGGTGGGAGTGCGAGCGTCAGGGGTATAGTAATCTAACTGATCGATAGTGAAAATTTTACCTTGATAGGGGAATTGTACACATAGAAACATCGATGAAGCGATGGTAGTCATGGTATAAAACCAACTTCTTCCTAACAAAAAGTTGTAATCAAGGGTAGCATCAACTACCTCTACATCAACAGAGACAGTCTTTCCTCCCAACCAAACAGCTAAGGACTACAAGAGTCTGTGAGGATGAAAACCTCTCCCATCGAATGCACGTAACATTGTAGGGGATTGATTAAGCGCGGGTGATTTCAATCCTTTCCAACAAGATAATGACATGATGAGAATGCAAGCTCCCTCATCCAGTATGGTACGATGAATGTGTTGGTTATGAACAAAAACATCGATCTAAAAAGCAAGCTGGTGAGAAAGTCATGACTAGAAGTTATCAAGGTTAAACATGATATTATTCTATGACTCGGGATCGATCGCATCGATGGCGGCCAAGAGTGTTCTACATTGACTTGGAAAATGTTGTATAACTTCAAGAGAAGACATAGCACATGGTGCTTGAGACAAATCTTCAACGATGTTGTAGTTTTGGGCGGCACGTGAACTAGGATTAAAAGTTGATTTTTGAATAGTGCTCTTGGGAGGGCGTAAAATAGAGTCGAAAGTGGGTTTCTCAATCTGAAGTGATCCAGATTGAGGAGTAACGATGGTAGGAGGTGGATCCAATGTAGTATCGTTAGTGACCTTATCTTTATCAGGTTTAGGTGGCTTGTCATACATTATGGTGTGAGTGGTTAAAGAAATCCCAGTAAACATATAAATATGGGAACTCAATGAGGCTTCCTCGCTAGGAGGATGATTGGTATTTCCCCCTGCCAGAGGGGCAGGGACTTGCGCAACCATGGACTACTGTTGAGGAAAAGCTTGTGTCAACACAGTTGGTTGGGAATTCTCTTTGAAAAGTTTTGCAACTTCATCGTGATGAGGACAATCTTGGGTTTAATGATCATCACCACAAATGAGATGCGGAAATTTTGGTTTTCGTTGGGGTTGTTGCTCAAGAGAAAGCGGTTGGTCTGGTGTTTTTGGATTTTCATTATTATTATTATTATTATTATTATTATTGGGTTTATTTTTTGTTTTCTTCTTTCCCTCGGATTGTTGTGAAGAGGTAGATTGAATTTCATTCACCTTAGAGATTTGAGTCCTCGGGGAGGTAGAAGAGAGTGAGGTTGAACCGGTGACGGGCGCAGAAACGGAGCGATTAGCTGAGCAGACCGACTGTGATGAATATTGGGTTTTGACGGCACTGATAATTCCATATTCATGAGCTATGGAAGATGGTTTGGATGGATCGGTGGATGTGCAGGGATCATTTGGTATCAACTCATACAACGTACCAGATTGGGAATAAACCAAAACCAGGTACTATGCGCGAGAAATGGATTCTACTTCAATGACAACAACACCCATGGAAACATCACAAGAAATTGGGGGTAAAATAGATTTAGTAAACCATTCTACCAATAATTGGTCAAGAATGGTCGCTTTGATCAACTTTTGTCATTGTCTCCACTCAAAAATATGATCAAAGATATGTACGGAGTTTGTTTGACGAAGTGAAGTCAAGAGTTATGTACTAGTCTCGTAACGGATGGGTAATTGAAAATGTGTGAGAAAATCCATGGACAGGGAGTTGAAATCTTGAAAGGTACCACATTGGAGTTCAATGTACCATTTGGTTGCTGAGTCCATGAGTGTGTGCTGGAAAAGACACAATCGGATAGAATCATCCATCAGTGAGTTTGATGAACACCATAGATGAAATCTCATAACATGGTTGTTTGGGTCTTCTCCAGGTTTACCGTCAAATTTGGGGATTGCATAAGGTAATTTAGTAGGAATTACCAACCAGAAAGGAAAATGTAGTATGGGATCATTTGCCAACCGAGATAAATCTAGTAGATCTAGCGTGGCTAGGAATGGTAGTTCTTGGTTAACTTGAGGATGATAATAGATGTGGCATAGGGACACCAATAGGGTCATAAACTAGTTGAGGTAGATAATTGTATCCAGTAGGCCCTACCATATACGGTTGTTGGTGTCATGTATAGGCAGGATTTGTTTGTTGTTGAAGAACATTAATGAAAGGACGGAAACCTAGTTGGTTCTTGGGAGGATAGGTTGTTTGATTAGGTTGTGGGGGATAAACAGTTTTCCCTTGAAGGGGGTAGACAATTTGTCCTTGGGGAGGGTATACATTCGACCCTTGGGGAAGATAATATTGTTTTCCTCAAGGACCCCAGCTGGGATTCAAGACACCCGAAAAAGGTTATCCAAAATATAATCCAGAAGGAATAGGATGTGGTACTCCTCCTTGTGGGTTAGGGTATGATGGCCCTCCTTGATAATATTGATGAAACATACCACCTTGGGATAGTCCCTGGGGTTTTGAAGGGTTTTCAGTAAAAGGGGGTTGTCCCCTTACCATAGCTTGAGTAACAACTGGGGTTTGACCAATAAAACGGGGTTGCCCCCTAGTGGGTATGTGCAAGGGTGGTTCTTCCCTAGGAGGGACATGTCCGCTAGATGATGGTTTTCCCCCAGTCACGATTTATCCCACAGTTGATTGTGTGTTTATGGAAAGGTTTTGCATTCGGTGATGTATAGGTGTTCCAATAGGATTATGTGGAACATGAGGAGTTCTAGTTTGAAAATGTGGTGTGGTGGGAGTAAGGGTCAACGTAGATTGTGTATGATTAGGCATTACGACTTCGGCATTACTTTGGATTTGTACTGACATAGCAGCAGGATTGACTACTTGTTCGATGGGACAGTCAATAGTCTGATCGGACGGTCCTGCCTCAGCCCTGACAGAGGTAATAGGGTCAAGAGGTGGTCGACTAAAAATGGAATTTTCATAAATATCACGTCCCGATGGAGTTCTCCATATGGAACGAACATGTGTCTGTTGTGTATTTACCATGTCAGTAGACCAAACAGGAGTCGTGTACTCATCATTATAATCATGTTGTGTTTTTTTCCTCGATGTCTCAATGTATGGCATCAATGAAAAATGAGTAAACTCTTCTTCTATGATGTTACCTAATGATTCCAATCGAACAAGGAGTGGCTTGATAGGAACTTCTGACATAGGGGTAATACGAGGAATGGGATCCTCAACCATAACCAAGGCGCCTTAGGGATTTTATGTAAGGTATCTAGAGAGGTAGTGGGGGGGGCCAAAGGGCCCATAGTGATAATAGTAGAGTCCATTCAATGTAAGGTGGCCTAGGTCCACTATATTATTAAATAAGGCCCATTGTGGTAGTTAGATCTAATAAATTGTAAGTTAGATATAATAAATGTAAGAGGACTTATTAGAAGGTTCTACTTCTAGAAGATTCCTCCTCTAGAATGTTCTCAGGTGATGGTAGCACTATATAAAGGGGTTCAATAACTGTAAGGGTACATGAATAGAATTATTGTATTTGGAGCGTTATCTCACTAGGAGGATGCCCCCTCGAAGAGGCAAGTGAACAGGAGAGGATCCCTTCCATAATATGATCCATTGTACAGTGTTACACTACCTCAAGGGTTTAATAGTAATAAAGGAGATTTTTCATATTGTTCTTGTATATATGTTGTGGTTATTTTTTATTCATTATTTGGTTCTTAACAATTGGTATCAGAGCACTTTCCTTGGCAGACATTGTGGGCAAATATTTTTTATTTTTGCAAAAAAAAAATCAGAGAAGAAAAAAGAGGGCCTCGAAATTCTAGAATTTTTTGGTATATTCTTGTGAAAAATTTGTAGAAACAGGTTGTAGATCTCAGTTCCTCTTAGAAAAACTCTCAAGTTGAAAAAACAAATCGTCTGAAATGGAGTCTGGGAAGTCAAGATATTGAAGTTTTAAAATCTGTAAATTTTCATTTATGTAGCAGTTGGAGGCCAAATTTGTCCAAACAAATTATAGATATGAGTTCCTCTCACAATTTCACCCAATTTCAAAAAAAATTAGCCAAAACGGAGACCGGGAAGTGAAGTTATGAGCATTTTAAATTCAACGGTTTTTCAGGGTTTTTCCGGAAAACGCCACGATTTTCTGCAGTAAGTTATTGTTCTACTTTTTGGGTTTTTTCATGACAGCTACAGGACCGAAGATTTCATAGGGTGATCAGATGGATATTTCCTCTCAAACCCTCAAAGAAATTATTGAAGCATTCAAATACCAATTGTATGACACATTGAATGAAAAATTTGATGCCTTTGTAGATGGCCTCACAGATGGCCTCAATGATAGTTTTCATAGTATTCAAGATTCATTGGATAACATGCAGGAGATATTTCTTATGGTGGACATCAGGGATTAATATAATCAAGAAATATATTCTTGGTATGATCTCGAGGCCGATTGCGATGATTGGTATATGGATAGTTGTCATTTCTGGGATGACAACCACTTCCATATTTTATTTGATGACTCTACTCCACCTTCTGTAGAGAACATCAATGTCCCACATCAGGAGTTAGTTACCAGCATCCAGCCTGCATATTTTACAATGGTATTGTTCCTTCCAAATTCATCTTTCTCCCACTATGTGGATGAATATTCTTAATTGGATCCACATGATAAGTGTTAGTATTGGGAGCATCATTTTCAGTTGGTTATTGGGTGTCGATATCTTCCATGTTGGGTTCACATGAGAAATTGGACATGGGACCCTGGTTTACAATGGTGGTTGGAGTACTTCAGCATGGTGGCTTCCATTTCTCAATGGGACCTTGGTTCTCTAGTCTACTTCAGCACTATGGTCCACACTTATCCATGGGACCCTCATATATGGTTGTACATCAAGCGTTGAGGACAACGCTTTCATAAGGGGGATGGAATGTAAGGTAGCTAGAGAGGTAGTGGGGGGGTGGGGGAAAAGGGCCCATAGTGATAATAGTGGAGGCCATTCAATGTAAGGTGGACTAGGTCCACTATATTATTAAATAAGGCCCACTATGGTAGTTGGATATAATAAATTAGTAGTTAGATATAATAAATGTAAGAGGACTTCTTAGAAGGTTCTACTTCTAGAAGATTCCTCCTCTAGAATGTTCTTAGGTGATGGTAGCACTATATAAAGGGGTTCAAGCAATGTAAGGGGACATGAAGAGAATTATTTTATTTGGAGCAGTAGCTCAATAAGAGGATGACCCCTCGAAGAGGCAAGTGAACAAGAGAGGATCCCTTCCATAATAGGATCCATTGTACGGTGTTGCCCTACCTCAAGGGTTTAATAGTAATAAAGGAGATTTTGCATATTGTTCTTGTATATCTGTTGTGGTGCTTTTGTATTTAGTATTTGGTTCTTAACATTTTCTAACAAATGAGTAGCAACGCTCCCAGCATCTGAGTGATTTTCTACCTCTTCACGGTAAAAATCTTAAGGTGAATTAGGAGGTAAGGGTTCGTATCCTTCTGGAGGTATCACTTGCATCCTACATGATCTACGAATACTTTTATCGTCTATAGTCTCAATCTTGAAAAACAATTAAGTAAACAAACAGCACTCGCTAAAAATATAGAAAAACCAACAAGCAAACAATATCTTCTCTCAATGGTCGTACTAATTGGTGATTAAATCCAACATCGCGTGATCAAATTGAGAATGGTCTAGGATATGAGTGGGTGGATCAGTTACGTTGGTGGCCTGCTTAACGGACTTACACCTTGGTGCAATATTCCACACAATAATCATGGATTTACCCTCCAAGGGCCCAAGTTAGTTTGACCAATGTTTGTTCCAAGTACAAAACTTCCCTTCACCATCACCTTGTGTGAGGACCCTAAATATTATGGATACTAAGGACACCAACTCGCATTCAGCCTCTGGGTGGGTACAGTCAACAGTCAAGTCCGAACATATGGGCAGGATAACAAGTCTGAAATCCTTCAAGAGAATTGAAGACAAGTGGACTGGTAGAACTCCAGAGGACTCCGAACGGATTCGGAATTCACGAAGCACCAAGACCAAATGAAGACATTTGGACCTCAAGAAGAACCCCCAAAATACGATCTTACTACTATGAATGGTTAATCCTCAGAGGGATAATATTTGTTTCTCTCCTGAACGTGACCTCGTGTGTAACCCTTGTGTGAGAGGGGGATCCCAACTATGCTTATACGAAAATTGGATTTACTCTCCATATCGTAAGATGCTAAGTTTTTGTTGAATGCTTTGGAGATTTATACTCACAGCCTAATCCAAAGCGTTAATCCTAGTCTAATGTTGGTGGAAGAATCTGAAAAGAAAAATTTTCTAGATCGAATTTTAATTAGCATTGATTTTAGTGGTTATTCTTTATGATGCAGGAGCATCTTACGAAGACATCAAGCCCGCGCGGGGAGGAAAAGAACATACAGCTGGACAAGCCAGCAAACTTCAGATTTTGAATTCTACCTTGGTATTGTTGTGCCGCCGTTTAACTATAGGCATTCAAAGCTGGGCGCACTTGTAATATAATATAGATAAGAAGGCATTTAACAGTTTTAAATGCTGGTAGATAGGGTTAGCTGTAGATTAGACAGTTTCATCTTTCAAGAGGGAAAACAGAATATAGGCACCCTCCTTTTGTATCATTGTATTATTATTATTATTATTCGGGATTATTCAGCACTAGGAAGAAGAGCAGGAGAGAACAGAGCAGAGAGCTTGTAGAGAAACTCCATGTACAGACATTGAATTAATAGGAAAAGCTTTGATTCAATTCCATGGATGTGTTTGAGCTCTGTGTGTTGTTGCTATTATGCTTTTGCATGTTTGCTTCTTTTTATGCTTACATTTTATATGCTGCATATGTGATTGCATATCAGGTTCGAAACCTGAGAGAATGAAGGAATGAGTTTCAATTGTTTCTCTGTTTGAGCCAGGAGATTCCTGCATAGAGTGCAGTCGAATTCCTCCGCATAGAGTGCGTAGAAGAGGCTAAACAGTTGAACTTTTGTGCTCAGGTTGCCCAGAGTGAATTGGGTTGTTTGAACCGTGCAGATGAGTGCAGGTCGAACTGGAAGTCTCAGTAGCAAGTCTGAGAGAAGAAGGGCCAGGTTGCTGTGACTGTGGAAGCGCAGAGTCCAGGAAGACTTCAACACTTTGAAAGGTGTTGAAGGTGGAACGCAGGCATTGCGCGTTAAAGTCTCTGAAGGAGTCGGAGAGAATTAGCTCAGGAGGGATAGTTCCGCGTTCATGGCGTAGGAGCAGGCTTGGAAGATTTTTGAACCAAGGGAAATCCGGTGCAGTGGAAGACTCTTCAAAGGAAGAGAATCGACGACTTGAACTTCGGTGAAGACCTAACCTTCCAGTGCAAGTAGAACCCCCTTGGCTATCGCACAGCGGCATATCGGGGTTGGTGAATGCAAGAGTTGCATGCACGTCGATATCGCGGATAGCGATTTTCCAAGTTCCGTGGAAGCGCCGAATTTCGGAGGGACACGGGGCTGTCATCTCAGGACGTCGGGTCTCGGGGAATTGAAGGGCGAGCAATTGGTCTTATAAGCCGCGAACTCGCGAGGGGCGAGATAGCGATACTCGGGTATCGGCGACTCGGGACCTCGGGAGCTGACGTGAAGTCATTTGAACTCACGGGAGGCGAAGCTGCGAGATCGCGAGATCGTGAGTCTCGGCATCTCGGTACGTCAGGTATTGGGAGTTGGAATCCTGAGTGATTGGGAGCACGAAAGTCGAAGTTTCGATCCCCGAGTAGAGAAGGAGAGACCAGAGAGCGGTGAACTGTGAGTATAAAGAATCCGATAAGGAGGAAGGAGAACCATCGAGTTCTTCGGGCCCGGGAAAAGCGAAGGTCCTGGCAGAGCGATCGTGCCGGCGAGGGCAGGTTGCACCAGAGTGGTATCAGAGCCTGAAGTCTTGTCTGTATATTGCAGGCGAGAGGAGTGAGGGAAGAAAGGAAAGCACTCTGATACTCACGACTTGCGCCAGAGTGGTATCAGAGCCTGAAGTCTTGTCTGTATATTGCAGGCGAGAGGAGTGAGGGAAGAAAGGAAAGCACTCTGATACTCACGACTTGCGCCAGAGTGGTATCAGAGCACGGAAGTGGAGTTCTCTTTGTTCAGATAACAGAGAGAAGAAGATACATAATGCCGCCCAGGAGAGAGAGGCAGTCACCTGATCGTGAGGACAGGGATGCCCGAAGGAGGGGTAGGCCGGAAGGAAACCCAGAGATGGAGCGTCAAATACGAGATCTCAGGGCGAGACTCGAAGATATGGAGACCACCCAGAGGCGTGGAGCCGACGCGGGAGAGTTCAGCGATCCCGAGATTGAAGAGGAAGATGGACATGATGAAGGGGAGGTCTCAACAGAAGATGCTTCAACCGAGCGGTTGATCAGAGCTATTTCAAGGATGAGCTCGAAGACAAAGATGGACATTCCCGTCTATGAGGGAAGTCTAAATCCTGAGGAGTTGTTGGATTGGATCCGAGCACTCGACACCTATTTTGATTATGAAGATATCGAAGAGGACAAGAAGGTAAGGCATGTCGTCACGAAGCTGAAAGGACATGCAGCCTTATGGTGGGACGAGCTGCAGGCAGAAAGGCGTCACAAAGGCAAACAGAAGATCAAAAGTTGGGATCGGATGATCGCCAAGATGAAGGCGAAGTTTATTCCAAGAGATTACCAGATCACTCTATTCAGGCGCATGCAGAACCTGAGACAGAAGCTGATGACGGTGAAAGAATACACCGAAGAATTTTACAGGCTCAACATTCGAGCTGGTCATCGGGAGAGTGATGAAGAAAAGGTGGCAAGATACCTGAATGGGTTGAGGTACGACATTTAGGATGAGCTGAGCATGCTAACCATCCGAACAGTTGAGGATGCGTACCAGATGGCTCTGAAAGCCGAAGAAAAGCTGAGCCGCAAGCAAGGTCAGCGAGGGCGGGGCAGAAGCCAGCCAAGAGGCAAAGCGGTTGCCCAGAAAGAGTTTCAGAAGCCCAAGGAGGATTGGAAGAGACCTCAAGGGAAGGCTGAAAGAGGTGGAACCTCACAGCCGAGGCAGCAACATCCTGAGCCGAGGAGACAGCAAGATGATCAGCAAGGAGGCTACGCTGATGCAAATACATTTCCTCGTACCCGAGGTAGAGGAAGAGGTAGAGGAGGAATTATCACATGTTTCACGTGTGGTAAAGACGGTCACAAAGTCGTGGACTGTCTAGAGAGGAAGGTGGACATAGGAAAAGCTCACGTCACTGAGGCGCAAAGGCGTGATGTGGAAAGCGAAGATGCAGACAGCGGGAGATCGTTGGGGATGC
>ML781124.1:106045-158603 GCA_009831015.1 Picea engelmannii | reverse complement strand
AAGTCTCGTGGTTACAGAAAGGACACCGGGTAAGTGTCACTAAACAATGCTTAGTTAATTTTAAAATTGGGAATTATCATGATGAGATCCTGTGTGATGTTATTCCCATGGACGTGTGTCATATACTGTTGGGAAGACCATGGAAGTATGATAGAAATGTGGTTCATGACGGGAGGATGAACACATACACCTTGGAGAAGGATGGGAGAATTCATAAACTGTTGTCGGTAAAGGATAAGGAGGTGAAGCCGGAAGTTAGCAGCACGATACTTCTCATGAGTGGGAAAGAACTTCTCACAGAGCTGGAGAAGGATGAGGATCCACAATTCCTTGTTGTCAGGAAGCCGAGAATTGTCCTGACAAGCACAAGAGTGGACGACTTGCCAGAGGAGATTCAGGAACTGCTGGGAGAGTTAGCTGACATCATCGTGGACGAACTACCTCGTTCGTTGCCACCGATGAGGAGTGTGAGTCATCACATTGACCTCATACCCGGGGCAAGTTTTCCAAATAAGGCAGCATACAGGTTGACACCTCAGGAGAACGAGGAATTCAAAAGGCAGGTACACGATCTGCAGGACAAAGGACTGGTGAGGGAGAGTCTGAGTCCATGTGTTGTTCCGACAGTACTGAGTCCGAAGAAGGATGGAGGCTGGAGGATGTGTACAGACTCCAGGGCGATAAATAAAATCACCATCAGGTACAGGTTTCCATTGCCGAGGATGGATGACTTGATGGATTGCCTGAGCGGGGCAAATTATTTTTCAAAGATAGATCTCAAGAGCGGATATCATCAGATCCGGATGAGAGAGGGAGATGAGTGGAAAACAGCATTCAAAACAAACGAGGGTTTGTACGAATGGCCGGTCATGCCGTTTGGGCTGAAAAATGCACCAAGCACATTTATGAGGCTGATGAATGAAGTCCTGCGGGAATTCATTGGCAAATTTGTGGTGGTGTACCTGGATGATATACTGATTTTCAGTAAAACTAGAGCTGAGCACTTGAGGCATTTGGCCGCTGTAATGAGAAGGTTACAGCAGGAGAAGCTACTGATAAATTTGAAGAAGTGTTCCTTCATGCAGATGGAACTCATTTATTTGGGTTTTGTAATATCGGCGAACGAATTGAAGATGGATCCTGAGAAGGTGAACGTAATCAGGAATTGGCCATCGCCGAGAAATGTTTTTGAGGTAAGTAGCTTTCACGGTTTGGCAAGCTTCTACAGAAAATTTATTCGGAACTTCAGTGGAATCAGTGCCGCAATGATGGACACTGTGAAGAAGCGGCATAAGGTTTTTCATTGGACAGTCGAGGCTGAGAGGAGCTTCAATCTGTTGAAGTGGAAGATTACTGAGCAGCCAATTTTGGTGTTGCCAGACTTTCAGAAAACCTTCCAAGTGAAGTGTGATGCTAGTGGGTATGTTGTTGGAGGGGTTTTAAGTCAGGATGATAGACCTGTTGCATACTATAGCGAAAAGCTGGATGATGCAAAGCTGAAGTACTCCACGTATGATAAAGAGTTCTATGCCATCATACAGGCACTGAAAAAGTGGAGGCATTACTTGATACCCAAAGAATTCGTTTTGTACAGCGATAATCACGCATTGCAGTTCGTAAGTCAACAGGATAAGTTGAACCAGAAGCATGCGAAGTGGGTAGAGTACATGAAGAATTTCACATTTGTGATAAAGCACATTTCGGGGACTGCGAACAAGGTAGTCGATGCCTTGAGCAGGAAGTGTTTGTTGCTGCAGGAATTTAGGGTCAAAACCTTGGGTTTTGAAAATTTAAAGGATATGTATGCAGGTGACACAGATTTTGGCGAGGCATACGAAGCAGTCGAGAACCCAGTTCTCAGGGATAGGAGTTCGTGGATTGACTACCTAGTCCAGGATGGATTGCTGTTTCGGGGCAATCAATTGTGCATTCCAGATTGCTCTATGAGAGAGAATTTGGTAAAGGAAAAGCACAGTGGAGGCTTAGCAGGTCATTTTGGGCATGACAAAACATTCGCCAAGCTGAGCGAATCATATTATTGGCCTGGCATGCGTGCATATGTTAAACGATTTGTTGACAGGTGTCGGATATGTCAACATGCGAAGGGCCAAAAGCAGAACACAGGGTTCTATCAGCCATTTCCCATACCCGAGAGGCCATGGGAAGCCATTAGTATGGATTTTGTGTTGGGTTTACCGAGAACACAGAGAGGCATGGATTCCATCTTTGTGGTGGTGGACAGGTTTTCAAAGATGGCACATTTCATTCCGTGTCATAAGACTAGCGATGCAACCCACATCGCCAATTTATTTTTCAAAGAGATTGTCCGATTGCATGGATTGCCGAGAAGTATAGTCTCGGACAGGGATACGAAGTTCATAGGTCACTTCTGGAGGACGCTATGGAAGAAGCTAGGGACTGACTTAGCATTCAGCTCTGCTTACCATCCGCAGACAGATGGGCAGACAGAAGTGGTCAACCGAAGCTTGGGGGATCTATTGAGAAGTCTGGTGACGGAGCATCATAGCAGTTGGGATCAAATCCTACCACAGGCAGAATTTGCGTACAACGATTCAGTGAATCGAAGTACAGGTAAGAGCCTATTTCAGATTTTGTATGGGACACAGCCGAGAGGAGTATCTGAGCTCAGGTAGCCAGAACAGACTGAAACTAGCAGCGCGAGAGCTGAGGAATTCGCTGAAGCAATGTAGGAACTTCACGCGGAGGTGAAGCAGCGACTGCAGAAGGCGAACCAAGAATATAAGCGCAGAGCCGATCAAAGGAAGAGACAGCTTCAGTTTGAAGTTGGAGACATGGTTCTGGCACACTTGAGAAGAGAAAGGTTCCCAAGGGGAACCTACAACAAGCTCAAGATGAATAAAATTGGGCCATGCAAAGTCCTGAGGAAATTTGGTGAAAATGCATATGAGCTTGAGCTGCCAGAGGGCATCGGGATATCTCCGATTTTCAATATTTCGGACTTATACCCATACAGGACTGATACAGCAGACATTGGAACCGAGGAACCAGTGGTCCAGTGGAAGAAACAGTTGCCAGTGGCACAGAAACCTAAGATGGAGTGCATACTGGACAAGAGAGTAGGCAAGAAGACCAGGAGGAAGCAATATTTTGAATACCTGGTGAAGTGGAAGAATCACCCAGTGGAGGATGCCAGCTGGGAAACAAAGGCAGTGATACAGAAGCATGGGTGTAGTGTGCGGGAGCTCATGGACAGGAGCCCATGAAATCTTTTGAGCCGAGGAGTATGATGCAGGAGCATCTTACGAAGACATCAAGCCCGCGCGGGGAGGAAAAGAACATACAGCTGGACAAGCCAGCAAACTTCAGATTTTGAATTCTACCTTGGTATTGTTGCGCCGCCGTTTAACTATAGGCATTCAAAGCTGGGCGCACTTGTAATATAATATAGATAAGAAGGCATTTAACAGTTTTAAATGCTGGTAGATAGGGTTAGTTGTAGATTAGACAGTTTCATCTTTCAAGAGGGAAAACATAATATAGGCACCCTCCTTTTGTATCATTGTATTATTATTATTATTATTCGGGATTATTCAGCACTAGGAAGAAGAGCAGGAGAGAACAGAGCAGAGAGCTTGTAGAGAAACTCCATGTACAGACATTGAATTAATAGGAAAAGCTTTGATTCAATTCCATGGATGTGTTTGAGCTCTGTGTGTTGTTGCTATTATGCTTTTGCATGTTTGCTTCTTTTTATGCTTACCTTTTATATGTTGCATATGTGATTGCATATCAGGATCGAAACCTGAGAGAATGAAGGAATGAGTTTCAATTGTTTCTCTGTTTGAGCCAGGAGATTCCTGCATAGAGTGCAGTCGAATTCCTCTGCATAGAGTGTGTAGAGGAGGCTAAACAGTTGAAATTTTGTGCTCAGGTTGCCCAGAGTGAATTGGGTTGTTTGAACCGTGCAGATGAGTGCAGGTCGAACTGGAAGTCTCAGTAGCAAGTCTGAGAGAAGAAGGGCCGAGTTGCTGTGACTGTGGAAGCGCAGAGTCCGGGAAGACTTCAACACTTTGAAAGGTGTTGAAGGTGGAGCGCAGGCATCGCGCGTTAAAGTCTCTGAAGGAGTCGGAGAGAATTAGCTCAGGAGGGATAGTTCTGCGTTCATGGCGTAGGAGCAGGCTTGGAAGAGTTTTGAACCAAGGGAAATCCGGTGCAGCGGAAGACTCTTCAAAGGAAGAGAATCGACGACTTGAACTTCGGTGAAGACCTAACCTTCCAGCGCAAGTAGAACCCCCTTGGCTATCGCACAGCGGCATATCGGGGTTGGTGAATGCAAGAGTTGCATGCACGTCGATATCGCGGATAGAGATTTTCCAAGTTCCGTGGAAGCGCCGACTTTCGGAGGGACACGGGGCCGTCATCTCGGGACGTCGGGTCTCGGGGAATTGAAGGGCGAGCAATTGGTCTTATAAGTCGCGAACTCGCGAGGGGCGAGATAGCGATACTCGGGTATCGGCGACTCAGGACCTCGGGAGCCGACGTGAAGTCATTTGAACTCGCGGGAGGCGAAGCTGTGAGATCGCGAGATCGTGAGTCTCGGCATCTCGGTACGTCGGGTATCGGGAGTTGGAATCCCGAGTGATTGGGAGCATGAAAGTCGAAGTTCCGATCCCCGAGTAGAGAAGGAGAGACCAGAGAGGGGTGAACTGTGAGTATAAAGAATCCGATAAGGAGGAAGGAGAACCATCGAGTTCTTCGGGCCCGGGAAAAGCGAAGGTCCTGGCAGAGCGATCGTGCCGGCGAGGGCAGGTTGCGCCACTTTACACGGAGGTGAATGAGAGTGAAACTAATGATGTTACGACTCAAATCCCAAAGAAGTAAAATAATGATAATAAAATGTTTCTTTTGATGAACTTCTATTTACGGGAAGGAGAAGAGTTTTATGTTTTTCACTACCAAACACAAGAATGCAAAAAAAATCATGCAATTTGTTTTCAACAAGAATCCATTTCAGTGCTAAATCATAAATAAATTGTTTCCGATATCCAAAAACCAATAGTAAAAAGTATCCTTTCATTTGATTATAAATGTGAATTGATTTGGTTTAATTCTTCTTATGCCAATAATAAAAAAGGATTTTACTATTGGAGATTTAGAAAATGGGAAGCAAGAATCACACAAACAAAAGGCACTCTCACAACAGTTGATAAGCGGCAAAAACAAATTAAAGTTTCCAAAAAGAACACCAAAAACAACAAAACACACTTAAGAAATTTCTGGAAATATATGAAGATCAGAGACCAATTAAAACATTAAAGAGATCCATGAGTTTCCTTGTAACAATCTCTAATCTATCAAATGAACGAAAAATTATCAAAATGAACCCAAAATCTGAAGAAAAAGGGTGATTTTGTGACAATAAAATACAATAAAATCCAATCAAAGATCCAAAGTATTAAAAGAAGCAAGTTGCAAGCCTAACAAAAGACATAAAGTGATAAAACAAGTTCTGAGTTAAAATTAAATACCCAAAAATCACACCCAGTACAAATGTAGTCAACATTTTTTTTAAATGAGGAAAAATTGTCGCTCTAGCTATAACAGCACCAGAGCGCTACATCACTCCCTAAAGAACTATAGGAGAGCGTCAATCAGGAAATTAGCGCTCTGGTTGTAACTGGAGAGGGCGCGGGTTTCTGAGAAAGAAAGGGACCAACCCAAAAAATGAAAAAATCAGGAAGTTTGATCAACACTCTCTGTGAGACAACTTCAGTAATGACAACAAATGTATAGAAGACAAAAATAAAGCAAGCGATATCTAGATATGAGCAAAAGGAAAATACAAAACCAAGGAAAGAAACAAAAATTGAAAGCTATCCTCCCCAGTGGAATCGCTAATTTATGTTGTAGGAAAATTCCCCTGGGGACAAGTGAATATCCTCTTGGATTCTATACCCCTATTGCCAAGCCAGAAAGATGCTAACATTGGACACTAACATTCCTTTAAATGTAGTTAAACTAATCAAAAGGAAAAGAGGAAGAAAGTATGATGCACCTTTTTCTGAAGCTTGTCCTCGCTTAATCCGGGTTGAACTTGATCTTCAAGCTCCTTAATGATATCTGCAATCCAATAGGCAACAAAGACAACACAGACTTCCTACTCTACCGGGATTATTTTAAACTAAATTTATCAATTAAAGACAAGTATATGCAACCATACACAAACTTGAAGGAAATAGGCCAAGCATATATTAATGAGAACATTACAAGGCACTTACAATCTATAGATGCAATTGCAGCAACCTCTCCAAGTCCTCATTGTCCAACCCCTTTCTCAAAATTTCCACGATTAGAATGACAACACTTTATTATCCTCCTTTTCACCATGAGAATTCCTCCTTTTATAGGCTTTGAGAGGCTCAACCACCTTAGTTATCTTTGGAATAAGTTGAGGATATGACTCCATCAGTTGTGGCATCTCCCTTAGATGCAGCCTAAAGCTTGGATTCGATCCAAACCAACTCGGATCATCTCTAGTTTTCTTTAGAGATAAGGGGGATTTCTTCCCATGATTCTCTCAACCAATCAGCACTCCCTCAAAACTGGCAACAGAGAACTACAACGCTCCCTACTAGATGGACAGGGAGCACTAGTGCTCCCTGCATATGAGAAGGGGAGCGTTGATCTTCCAAAAGTTCGTTAATATGACTATTTTTCAAGGCAAAACATTTTTCTTAGCTTGTCAAATGATGTGGTTTCCCCTTCCAACGTGTCTTAGAGGATTTATCAATTGTTTCCATGGTTTTATTCGCAGTGCGACATATGCAGAATGAAAATGCGACATTTACGAGACTTGCGACAAAAGTACGACACTTGCGACAATGATAATGTGACATTATCGAAGTGAGGAATTTTGACATGTAACACACAAGCACAGAAAATATGAGAGATCATAGGAAGTGGTGGTTGTAATTTATTGATTCAGCCTCAAGCTCCTCCCAAAGGGACCCTACTTATTTTTATTCAATATTGATTAGGTTAACTTCATTATTTGGGAGAATTTGTCGAACAACTATTGGTTTTTTCTATTGAATATCATAAAAGATTACTATCAATAAATTAATCAAAAATTACAATGCTTGCCGAAATAAAATAAAAAAACATAGTACAAAAAAAATATTTACAATTAATTGAAACTCCAAAAGTAGGCAGGGACTCCTAGTAATTGATTTATAGCAATGTACAAGTTTTTGTATTAGTCTCTTTACTTTCAACCAATGACATGAATTATTATTCATGCATATAAAAATATGAAAAGTTTAACATTGGATAAAATTCCATTCCTTACATGAACCAAACCTTTAATTTTAGATCATATTATGAGGATATATTCACCAACATGCATACATTATTTGTTGAAATTTCCCTCTACTTAGCACACGACAGTTAATTCCAAATAATCATGTATTGAATAAAATCACAATTGATTTATCAACTAAACATTACAGCGGAAGCATAAATAAGGAAACCAAAAATATCATGCACAATACACAAATATGTTTCCCATGAATTAAGCTTATCATTCAAATAACTTCAAATCTTACAAGGGCTCCCTTGCTGGTAAAATGGCCCAAATAGAAGAGAGATAAATTACATTTACACCTAACTAGTTGATCTACTTCCAAAATTGTTATACGATCCTTTACGGCAATAGTACGATTGTTACCCTGATACCTGTGTTGTCCTACACTATTTGCGCAACTATAACACTGAAACCCACATTGTTTTATGCAACCTATACCAGAATACCTGCATTGTCCATGGAATCTCGTCCTTTTTTTGTACAACTACTTTCTCTCTCTTCCTTTTTTTGAATTTTTGGTATGCTCGTTTAACCATAGGCAATGTCACATCATTTTCACCCAACCATAGGCATTCACATATGCTACCCCCAAGCACACTCACCTTTAGTTAGAACAAATCCTACAACCCTACTCCAAAACCAACAGATAAACCCTAGTTGTTAACTGCAGCAACAACTCAAGACAAGTAGAGCGCTTTTTCTCCAAGGGTAGCACACAAGAGAGAGATTATCCATATCCACAGAACAAGTACCATACACAACTGCAGTAGCTGCACTACTCTCTCATACTTGTGCCATACTTAGAAATAATATCACCAAGAGAAACACCAAGAATATCACTTGATATCGCTAGAGAGAGACCAAGACCAAGAGATGACCATACACCCTTATTTCTCCTCTCCAAAAGACTTGCGCTCTGACTGGGTGTACAAATGAGTTAAAACATCCTCTATTTATATTAATTTTTATAGTGACTTTTTTGGCTGGGTCATCCTGACTTTCTGGTAATTATATTTTTTGTTTATCTTTTTCCTATGGAGCCAACTTGTCTTTCTAGAAGATAATATTCTAATATTATTTATTATGATAAGCTAACTTGTCTTCTAGGGTTTTCACACATATGTTTAATGGTTCACTTGCTTCTGGAATATTCTATTCTAAGTCATAGATCTCATATCTCCTCGAATCCTCTGAAGCTTTGATCTATCCTTCTCAACCCATGGCATTTGTATGTCATTCCTAGAAGACGTATCTCTCTTTCATATGAATATGAAAGTCTCTGAGTCTCCAGTATCCCTTTGAAGCTTGAATCCCTTTGAGTCTGTATAATCTTCAGAGCCATATGCTCCCTCTGTGTGTGATAATTTCCTATGAAGTATCCTTCGGATGGTCCTAGGGAGGTTTCTCCTCCCTAGTGGATCATGAGGAATGACTCCCTATGAACTCTAGCTCCTTCTAAGTTGGTGCTCGATGTGGTCGCCTACCTCACCATCGGTGGATCCATCTACTCCTCGTGATATGGCTCATCAAGTTTGCATCTTGCAAAGTTTCATGGGACCACACTGGTCTCTTCTTGGTTACTACAACGATTATGGGTAGGCCCTTCTGGCTTTACTAACTCTTCCTGATATGACAAGTGATCCACTGCCCTAGATGGATTTGTTCAATTATCCTTGGAGCCTTATGATCCTTGCAATCAATCTCCATATGAGATACTCAGTATCCCAAAAAAGTACCCTTCTTCATCTTCTTCCTCTTCAGTACATGGATGTATACGGTCGTGTATACAATTTCTTATCTAGATAGTATGCTCCATGTCTCAAACTATAGACCATCTAATTTGTTTCCTCCTACAACCGTCACTATATCTCCCCTCGGAGTTATCACATGTGACCTACCTGGAACAAGGACAACAAAGGGGGAAAAAAGTAGACAAGAATAATACTATTATAATAAAAATAAGAACGATAATAATAATCACAGTAGCTCCTTCTCAGATCTGTTGCTTGTGACCTTCCTGGAACAAGAGCCAAAATAAAAATACAATACTAATAAATAGGAAGAAAACTCTTCTAGTGTTGTGATCAATCATTCCTCCAAGGTGACATTCATGGAATATATAAAATAACCTACTCCAGACAAGAGAAACAAGAGAAAAAATTATAATATCATTTTCATAAGAACATATCTATGTCAACAAGAATAAAAAACAATCTCATGGTAATCATCATATTATTATCAATATGACCTGTATGGAATAAAAATAAGAAGTATCTCCTAGAGGATATTTTAGTTTATATTCTGACCAAGTACAATAAGCATTTACATCAATAGTACTCACATGCTTCCAAGTATTCATTGTGTCTAGCAGTAATAGATCCTTTCAAGGATAGTTGTCATGACTAGTAATGCAGTAATCATTAAACTTGATATGTGCAAATTGGAAACTAATTAATTTAATCAATCAAACCTAGAACCTGGAGTCTTATCTTCAAGAACAAGTGTTGTGATTTTATTTTGATTCTCCTTCACTCAAGATGACAAGTATTCTCTTCAACATGTCCCCTATACTTAAGACAATATGATTTCTTGATAGAAATCTGAGTTAGAGAATATAATTCAAATAAACTCAAAAATATCAACCTTAATCGATCTAATACTTTGACTAGAGTCAGCTTATAACTTTAACTTTGAACAGAGGTTACTATGATAATCATAAATTCAATGGATCAAAATACAGCTAGATGTTCATAAGGTTACAATAATGCCATAACAGCTAGATGCTTATGAAAATAATCAAACCTAGAGTTTGTTTTTCCTCTGAATGTGTTGGATCTGAGATACCTCTAGATCTATGATTGTAAGAGATCCATTCTCCTTCAATCACACTCAAAATAGTGACATGGTTTAAATATATACAAGTACATACCTCTGACATCATCAACAGGCATTGGCACCATTTGGCAATGGTGGAAAGCAATGACGAACCTTAAAACTTCAAAGGTTCTCCAACTTGTAATATAAAGGTAGCTGGAGATTATCTAGGGTAAGGTGCATTAGGACAACCAAATATTAGTCCCAACAGTTCACAAAAAATTTCACTGCAACTAGTGTTGGAACTGAAACTGGTGTTGCATTAAGTGGCACTACAAATAGTGTTACAAATAACACTGTAACTGGTGTTGCAATTGGCACGAAAAAAAATACATAAAGGAACTGGAATGAAGGAACTGACACAAAGGAACAAGCACTGCAACTGCAATTGGTACTATAGATCTAGGGTTTTAGAGGAAACCCTAATTTCTCAACTTTGGAAATTTGCAGATTTGATCTAGGGAAGAGATGCACCCTACTTAGGTGACCTTCTTAGTGATTTCAGTATGTGCTCAATGATCTTGACAATGGGGGAAACTGAGCATCTTCCTTCTAGTGGTTAGATTGTTACAAAGGAAACCATCTTTGAAACCATGTTGAAATTTTGGTATGCTCGTTTAACCATAGACAATGTCACATTATTTTCACCCAACCATAGGTATTCACATATGCCACCCCCGAACACACTAACCTTTACTTAGAATAATTCTGTAAAGCCTACTCTAGAACCAAAAGATAAACCCTAGTTGCTAACTGTAACAACAACTCAAGACAAGTAGAGCACTCCTTCTCCAAGGGTAGCACACAAGAGAGAGGGAGAGAGAGGGAGAGAGAGAGAGAGAGAGAGAGAGAGAGTCTCCATATCCATAGAAAAAGTACCATACACAACTACAGCAGTGGAACTACTCTCTCATACTTTCGTCATACTTAGAAAGAATATCACCAAGAGAATCACCAAGAATATCACTTGAATGTGATAGAGAGAGACCAAGACCAAGATATGACCATATGCCCCTATTTCTCCTCTCCACAAGACTTGCGCTCTAACTAGGTGTACAAATCAGCTAAAACGTCCTCTATTTATATTAATATGTCTAGTGAATTTTCTAGTTGGGCGGACCTAACTTTCTAGTAATTATATTTTATTTTTATCTTTTTCCTATGGAGTCAACTTGTCTTTCTGGAAGACAATATTCTAATATTGTGTATTCTTCTAGGATGACTTGTCCTCTATGGTTTTCACACATCTATTTAATGGTTCACTCACTTATAGAATATTCTATTCTAATTCATAGGTTACATGTGGAGGTTAATACCTCCTACATCTAGTAGAACATCAACACCTTTCGCCTAGATATCTAGATGGAATTCCTTCTCCACCTATCCAAGATATCTTTGAATCGCATTCCCTTGTGATCCAACTCTCTCTACATCAACACTTGGATGAAATTCATTCTTCACCCAATCAATATGATCTCACTCACTCATACAATGTATCATGTGTAAGCAAAAGTCCTTTGCTTCTACACTCTCGAAATTTGACTCCACACTAGAAAAAGTTCTTATTTGTTATCTCTGTGTGAAATTGACTTCTCCTTTACCCTATCCTTTCTTTTATAAGATTGAGTTATGACCTAACCCTAATATCCAAAGTGATTTATGGTTGATTTTACTTCTCACATCACTTGAGATCAATGGTTATTATTTAATTCACTAATGCTAATTAAAGCATCTCCCTAAATAAAACTCAACTCACTAATCAAAGCACCTTACTTTGATTAATTAATTTAATTAAAGTAAAGTCAAGGGTAGAATTTTTTGGACAATTTCCACATGCTAGACACAAGACAATGTGGAACTACCTATCTAATGATACATACAGCAACACTCCCTCTTAACGAGGATGTTACTTCTACCACCTGGATGTGGCTATGTATTTGATATTATATCTACTACCATGGATTCTCTCCAATCATCGTTTCTCTCCAATCCACCTGATTGGTTTCTCCCTATCAAACAGAAGTTATCCCTTCCATCTCGCTCGGACCCGTCTTTGAATACGTTTTGCCTTTGAATATGCTCCTAGAAACCTCCTACTTTTGAGCATATTGCATGGCCATGTCTTACCATGACTCCTTCTTGACAGACTTGGAAGGTTGTTCCTTCCCACCTAATCTTGAAGGTTGAATCCCTCTTATTTGATCAACCTTTCGAGATACATGCTCCATGTTCTCTTCCACTCTGCTACTTTCCATTGCTCACATAGGATGGCCCTTTATCCTATACAGGTTTCTCTCTCTAACTCCAAAAATATGTGTTGTGTCAAAGCTATATCAACTAGGCTTGATAAGTGCATGTCCATCCTGGAATGCTACATTGAAACCCTTATTCTCAATCATTGAGACTGAGATAACACTCATCCCAAATTTTGGCACCCATAACATGCCCATCACTCTCAACACACCCCTTGACTCCATCCAGAATGGAATTGCTCTAGATCCATTTACTACATGCTTGGTGCCCATACCAAGTTCCACATGCACATCTGAGTTTGACTTTGTGAATATCTTGAACAAATCTCATGCTCCTGTCATATGACATATGGCTCCACTATATATTAACCATGCACCAGTTTATATGGTGCCCAAGGAAGTATAGGAAACAATTAAGAACTTTTTCTATTCAGACTTCTTGGAAAAATCATCCATTTGAGTATTTGTCGACGTAGCTACCTTTGGTTGTGTTTTGTACCCACCCTTCTTCTTGTTTGGACATTGCTCTGCATAATTCCCAAACTTGTGACATGCAAATCACTTGACTTTGTGCATGTCCTTCTTCTTACCCTCTTGAGAGGTAGACTCTCCACTAGCAATCTTCTTGAGTTTTCCCTTCTTTGCTTGGATGGAAAGAGAAAGGTTCTCGTCATCATTCTTTTGTTGGTCTCCATTCAATTATTCATCTTGAAGTTCTTCATAAACTAAATCATCCCACAACCTCATCCATTCAGGGAGGTTCTCACATGCCACGATCCCTTTGATGAATGGTGTCCATTTATTTGAGAATCCTTTTAGTATCGTCCTCACCAATTTTGAATCAATCATTGTCTCCCCAATTGCAGCCAGTTCATCTCAAACTTGTCGGATCAAGGTGAGATAAATTGTCACCATGTCTGATCTTGTCATATTTTTGTCTCTGAGCTTCTCTGTCAACATCATTTTGTGATTCTCGTTTTTACTCTGAAACAAACTCTTCAAATTATCCCACGTGTCTCTGGTAGTTTTCTTTCCAGATAAATGAGGGATCAAATGATCCTTCACTCCATCTAGAATTGTGTGTCTGGATTTCACATCCTTCTAATTATGGATAACCAGTTCTTTTGTATCTATTGGAGTGATCTGAGTATTATAAAATTCCCATATCTCATTCTCCATCAACACCAACATGACTCTCTCCTTCCAAATACTATAGTTGGAAACCCCATCCAACATATCCTCAAAACGAAATCCATATGCCATCTCCTTGGTGACCGATCCGTCTACAATATGACTATTTCCTTGAAATTTTTCCTTCGATTTATTACTACTAGTTATCGATCTGATAAGATCTCCTTGCAGATATGATAGATATGTTGCAAGATATAGTGGATCTATGCTTAGTCCTTCAAACACCCTCCACGGCACTCCTAATATTGACTCTCTCTCAGAACGACAACCCCTATACCATGTTAAAATTTCCCTCTACCTAAGACCCGGTAGTTAATTCCAAATAAACCCCTTATTGAATAAAATCAAATCTGAGTTAACTAAACATTATATTCAAAGCATAAATAAGGAAACCAAAAATATCATGCATAATACAAAAATATATTACGCCCATCAACTAAGCTTATCATTCAAATAAATTCAAAACTTACAAGGGCTCCCTTGCTAGGAAAATAGCCCAAATAGAAAAGATACAAAGTACATATGCACCTGACTAGCTAATATGTTTCCAAACCTATTGTATGATCATGTACGGAAACAAAACGATTGTTAGCATGATACATGCGTTGTCCTGCACAACTGTAATGCTAAAACCCACATTGCTTTGCACAACTTGTACCAGAATACTTGTATTGTCCATGGAAGCTCGTCCTTTTGTTGTACGGTTTCTCTCTCTCTTCCTTTGGCCTAGATCTCTAGATGGAAGTCCTTATCCACCTATCCAATATCTATTTGAATCACAATCCTTCATGGTCCAACTATTTATGCATCAACATTTGGATGAAAGTCATTCTTCACCCAATCAATGAGATCTCACTCACTCATACAATGTATCATGTGTAAGAAAAATTCCTTCTTTGTTATCTCTGTGTGAAAGTATTTTCTCCTTTACCCTAGCCTTGCTTTTATAATATTGAGTTATAACCTAACCCTAATATTCAAAGTGATTGACGGTTGAGATTAATTCTCACCTCACTTGAGATCAAGAGATATTATTTAATTCACTAATGTTAATTAAAGCATTTCCTTAAATAAAACTCAAATCACTAATAAAAGAACTTTACTTTAATTAATTAGTTTGATTAAAGTAAAGTCAAGGATAGAAGGCTAGACATAAGCTAATGTGGAAGTACATGTCTGATGCTAAATACATCAACATTTTTTATTAGATTTATTCCCTCAGTTTAAAACTAGGAAAAAACACTATCTTCGATGAGCATAATTGTTCTCTAATACTTATTTACTTTTTCTATTAGTTCAACTACTAAACATGCAATTTTTTAGGAAGGTGGTCCACTCGGCAGGCTACATGGAGCCACCACTTGATTCTCTACCACATGTTCTACTCGATCCTCCACTGCTTTCTCCACTTCATCCTCCACTGCCTATACATATTTATTGGTTTTCATCTTCAATACTTAGCATGGTAATTCTCATGTCCTACTCCTTGTTTATCTGTTGAGTTAATATTATAGGTCATTTGTTCCCATAGATGCACATGAGATTTATTAAATTAATGCCCTTGCCTTACCCAGGATGTTGCAAGTGATCAAGCTTGTGCAAATATTAAATGAAAACAAGAATCAACCATGTGAGTCTAACAAAATGTCAACAATCAATCATTGGACAAAGACCTCACATCATTTCATTCTATAGTTATCTCTTTCAAAAAATCATCTATTATAGTTTTTATAAGGAAATGAATAAGTACCAAATTATAGGGTCTACACCATTTTCTTTGGCCTCGATTTTTTCTATTTTGTTTGCATTGCAAGGCATGGAGCACCAACATGTTAGGATATTTCGACACTTAGGAGTTAGTTAAGATCAATTTGGTTTAATGTGTCTTTAGGTAAAAGTGTGTTTCTTTAGTATGCATTTGTATTTGTGTAATATGACGGTCACGATATGTTCTATACATAAAGTGATATGACAGCTCATATTCTCCTCGATACTAATGACTATATTGATCCATATCTTAACACATGTTTGGTCCAAGATCTATATTTAAAGAGTGTGGAGGACACTTGTTGAAGATCAATTGTGAGAAACTCTCTTGTACATTTTTTTCTTTTGCATTAATATATTGCCTCAACTGGCCATGTTGGTTGGGATCATGGAATATTTCCCTCTTAGAGGGTTTTAACCACGTAAAAACATCAATGTACTAATCTTTGATATAGCTATGTGAATAGTTTCTTAAGGTGTTCATTTTGTGTGGAAATGCCCTATTTTTTCGAACATGGTATCAAATCATGTTTGAAGACCCACTCCAATTGTTGATCAAGATCATGAACCGATGTTGCCACATGAAGCAAAATATTTATGGGTTTTACTATTTTGTTCATTTATGGGCTATGCAAACTACTCCATTGCATTTGAAGCACTTCTTTCAATTGGAAATGTTTTTCGTTTCGCTCGAAAATGTTTCAGTTTTCCCAATATATGGCATTTTTTGTTAGATTCAGAGGTATAAAGTTTGATTACACCCTTCTAATTTTATTTTATTTTTATAGCTCATTAATATTTCAATTTTTATGTTTATAGTTTCAGTATGCTACTCTTTTCGATCTGCATGTGTTCTTTTATCTGCACTTTATGTGCACTTAGCAAATCAGAAATAGAGAGAAAACTTGCATTTTTTTGGCAAGTTAACCGAGATCTAACACCATCATTGTAAAGTTTCAGTAATTTTGTTTGTTTTTGGGTGCGACTAAGTTGAAGTTGTTTGCGGGAAAAAACAATGATTTTGGGTGTAAACATGTACTTCATGGCAAAGAGTATTAAAAATATCTCATAAATTTATTGTAAAGTGCATTTCTCTTAAATTATAAAAGTGAATCACTATGATGTAACTTTAATTTATTTTTTTTTAAGTTACTTTTTGCATACAACTTTAATTTATAAAGTAACTTCATTCTAAAAGTGATTTTAACTTTTTTATAAAAGTGGGTCACTTCATCAGTAACTTATTTGTAAAAGTGAGCTTATATGCAAAGTTAGAGAAGGAAGGGGTTTCTTTTTACTCGACAATCTCATTGTGCATCCATCACCACGTGGGATAGCTTCTACCTACCACATGGCACGTTGGTTACATTTTATATCTTTTTTAAAAAGAGCATAACTTTCACATCTGAAGTTTGTGCCATTTTTTAAATTGCTTATTTTTTTAGAGTTTTCCATCCAGACAGTGAATTTAAGATTTTGAATCCATATTATATAAATATTTTAATATGGATACTCCAAGTGATCTTTTCCTTACTAGTAACAAATACTTCTCATAGAAATCCCATATGGAGGATGTACTATGAAGTAAAGGATTGTACTTGATTACCTTAGGAAAATAAAAATATCCATTGATGCCGAAAAGAAATCTAAATGGGATAATAAAAATGACAAAGAACGTGGATTAATTGGAATGTTCATCTCTCCTTATTCACATTTTCACCTTGAAGGAATTGATGACCCGAATGAAACTTGAGATAAGTTGGAAAACATATTTGGTAAACACAGTGTGATTCGAGCCTGCCAACTAAAAAAATAGTTAATGTCTTCAATCCCAATGATTTCCCTTGCATTGATTATTTATTTAAGTTCAAAACACCTATACTTTTAATTCAAGTCTACAAAATAGATATGAACAGTGTATATATGTTACTTTTTCTAAGTTTGGTAGTGCATATTTTGTTTTTATATCTACCTTTTACTCCATCATAGAAGCTCCAGGGGATTGATACACATATCTCTCTCTTGATTCTTTTTATGATTCTTTGATTAGAGAGAAATATAACCTCTTGCATCTTGGAGTAATAAACACTTCAAGTACATCTAACAAAGCATTAGTGGCTCAACGGAAAGATAAACCCAAGCATCCAAAGAACCAACATCCTTGCAACAACAACTAAAAAAAGGGTCCCAAACCCTCTCATTCATCTTCTACTAACAATGGTGACAAAGGACCAAAATAAAAAAGTAAGAAGATTGACAAGCATTGCAATTTTTGTGGGTTCCACGGTCATCTAGAATCTAAATGTTTTAAAAACATGGATGCCTTATAAGCAACAATGAAGAAGCACAACATCAATATGTATTCTTCTTCTTCTAATGGACAAGCACTTTTTTCTTCTGGTTTATCCTTCAATGCAACATCTACATCTTATTTTGATGAGTGGATTATTGATTATGGAGCATCTTATCATATGGCTAAGGATAAAGCCATTTTTTATGCTCTCAATGAATGTAACACCAAAAAAATATTTGTTGATGATGATATATCTCTTAGTGTTGTAGGGTCTGGAATAGTTCAATTAGATGATGGTCATTTTAATGATGTAGTGTGTGTTCCAAGTCTCTCTTGCAACATTATATCAATATATAAAATCACTCATTTGGGTGAAAATTAAACATTTTAGTTTTCACCTTACCAAGTCATAATCAAGGATTTAAAAGATCCTAATCATGTTCAAGCAACTAGAATTGTTGATGTTATTAACAAGTTGTACAAATTTCTGGGAGGTAGGTGTGGTATGGGTGCTCTTCGACCCTAGAGGAAATCAACTAATAGAGTATTCTTGGAATCTAGGATTCAGTACCAATAACAAAGCAGAAGCATATGTTATTTATATTGTCATACAATTGGAAAAGAAGAGAAAAATCATTGCTCTCAATATAGTTGGTGATTCTATAAATACAATTCACTATTTTATCAAGGCCTCCTCTCTGAAAGATACAAATCTATAAAATTTAGTGGATCACATTAAAAAAACTTTTCACGGTCTTCAGGCACTCTTTTTTCACATCCTCCGTCATCATAACATTTTTGTGGATTCCTTAGAAAACAAGGCCATTGGGTTAGCTCCTGGTCATATGGGGGTGAATGGAGAGGTGTTTGTGGTTCCCCCTCTATAAAAATGATTATGTCCAAGTGTTATAAAAGGTTAAGGAACGTGTTAAGCTCTCTCAGACGCATGGAAGGGACAGTTCAAGTACTCATATCAGTCATTTCACTTAGGCGCTTAGGAACAGCCACTCGAAATAATGGATGATAACAGTTATTTCGTGGTTGGATCATGCATAGGAGGAAGTTTGTACGGGGTGAGATTGTGAATTCAATTGTTCTAATGGATCTAAATCAAGGGAGAAGTATGATGATTAAAGTGGAAGGTGGAAAGGATGGAAAAGTACATATCTACAGCCTAATTAAGAAGGGCATCGTCAATAGTACCCAGGAGATGCATGGCTAGCTTATGAAGGATATCTCAGGCATGGATAATCAAGTACATCGCATTGAATGAAAAACAAGTGTAATTGGGAGTAAGGTTTTCCATGTTATTGTAAAAAAATGGATTTGTAGATTGTCTTGGAAGTGTCTGGGTCACTTGTCGCTTGGTCATTCTGGGCCAATTGCCAAATCTGGGGAGTTTTCAATAAGATTGGGCTCTGCAATTGGTGGCTCTAATTTGGTGAGTGCCTCTGGAGAAGTAAATTCGGGCTATAGAATGTACTCTGCAAAAAAATTGTGTGGTTGATTAAGGTATTAAGGCATCCAATTCTTGTTAGGATATTTAGACACTTGGGAGTTAGTTAATATCTACTTGTTCTAATGTGTCGTTAGGTAAAAGTGTGTTTCTTAGTGTGTTTCTTTAGTATGCACTAGTATGCATTTGCAGTTAGGAAATATGACGGTCACGATATGTTCTCGACATAGAGTGATCTGACAGTTCATATTTTCCTCGATCTTAATGGCCATTGATTCGTAGCTTAACACTCAATTGATCCATTATCTATATTTAAAGAGCATGGAGGGTCATTTTCCAATGATTGATTATGAGAAAATCTCTTGTAAAATCTCTATGTAATATTTTTCTTTTGCATTAATAAATTGCTCCAAGTGGTCGCGTTGGTTGGGGTCGTGGGTGTTTCCCCGTAGGGGTTTTACCACATCAAAACATCGATGTGTTGATATTTGATCTGGTTTTATGAGTGGTTACTAAAGGTGTTTGTCCTCTGTTGGAATAATTGTGTTGTCGAACATGGTATCAAAGCATGTTTGAAGACCCGCTCTTGTTGTAGATTGAGATCTTGAAGTTAAGTTGTCTCATCTCTATTTTCTACCATTTCTGCATATTTTTGGGCTGAGAGGATTGTTACATTGCATATAGAGTGTTGGTTTCAGTTAGGAACTATTTTCGTTTCACTCGAAAAGATTTATGTTTTCCCAAGATACAGTCATTTCAGTCAGATCTAGAGGTATAAAGCCTGAATACGCCCTTTTTAAATTTTTTGCAGAGCATTATTTCAGTTTTATATTGTTTGTTTCCAGGTTGATACTATTTTAGATCTGTGTATGCTCTTTTCCCTGCGCCCTGTGCGATCTCAGAAAATCATAAACAGATAGGAAAAGGTGCATTTTTTGGGTAAGCTAACCGAGATCTAACCCTTATTGTCATCGAGAAGCGAAAATTTTTCTTGTGCGAAAAGAGTTTTTTCTTAACACGCTCTCCAAGATTGTCAACAACAACAACCCCAATCCTCACGCTAAACAATACAATATGTTTTGCTATCCCACTTGGTTAAAATTTGTCTTATTAAGTAAGAGGTTTTGAGTTCAATTCTCTCTTTCTGTTATTTTTTTTTTAAAGTTCATGCTCCATTCTAAAATATATTTCACTATAAGTAGCTTTAATATTTTATTTTAGACTTATTTATTTTGCATGCAACTTTCTTTTATAAAGTAACTTCATTGTAAAAGTGATCCCCGCTTCTTTTAATAAAAGTGGGTCACTTCTTAAAGCAACTTATTTGTAAAAGTGAGTTTATTTGGAGGGGTATCACCACCACGTGGTTCTTTGGTTACCGTTTATGTATTTTTTTAAAAGGGCATAGCTTTCACATCTAAAGTATGTTTTCAGTGTCATTTTTTTTTTTAAACCTCCTAACTTTTCGAGATATTTCCGTCCAAATCATCAATTTTAGTTTTTAAATCCATATTATCTACATATTTAATATGGATTTTTCCAAACGTCGGCGGAGGTGGTTGGATGGTAAAGTCGTTCTTGCAATGAAGGTCAGGTCTTGTGTTCAAACCCGAGCAAGGACGTGGTCTAGTCGTTGAACAAAGCTTAAATGGGCCAAGCCCACATATCTTTAGCCCGCAGGGGCGCGGTCTAGTGGTCAGCGGATATATTGTTAAGGCGTTCGTGCTACTAAGTAGGTCACGAGTTCAAACCTCATCTTATCTGGAGGCCAGGCTTATGGGCGGTGTGGTTATTCCTAGGGGTTATAAGGAAGCCAGCGGGATTCGACCCTGTGTCACGCGATATCCAGATACCTTCGCCATTATCGATTCCCCTAGATGAGTAAATCACGTAGGGGTGCGATCTAGTGGCCAGCGGATGTACTGTTAAGGCGTATGTGTTGCTAAGCAGGTCACGAGTTCAAACCTCGTCTTATTTGGAGGCCAGGCTTGTGGCCGATGTGGTTCTCCCTAGGGTTTATAAGGCAGTCAGTGGGATTTGACCCCATGTCACGTGGTAGCCAGATACCGTCTTCGTTACCGATTCTCCTAGATACAAAAAAAAATGGCTTTTTCTAGTAATATTTTTCTTACTAGCACTAACTACTTCCAATGGAAATCCCATAAGGAGTATTTATTAAAAAGTAAAGGCTTGTGTTGGATTACCTTGGGAAAGGAAAAAGAACCCATTGATGTTGATAATAAATTCAAATGGGCTAATAAGAGTGACGAAGCACGTGGACTAATCGGAATGTCCATATCTCCCGATTTAAGGTTCCACCTTTAATAAATTGATGACCCCGATGAATCTTGGGAAAAGCTTGAATCTATGTTTGGTAAACATAATAGTATTCAAACACATAAGTTAGAAAATCAAATATTGACTTTAAGTCCAAATGACTTTTCTTGCATTGAAGACTATCTATATAAGTTTAAAACACTCAGAATTTTATGTGAAGAATGTGAGATAAAGATGGAGGAAGGGTGTTGCATCTGTATTATTCTTTCTAAGCTAGGTAGTGCATATTCTATGTTTGTATCTACCTTTTATGCCATGAGAGAGGCTCTAGGGAAAGCTTATCAAAAACCTACTCTTGAGTCCTTTTATGATGATTTGATTAGAGAGAAAGATAATATTGTACAACTTGGAGTGATCAACACTATAGGTACCTCCAACAAAGCCTTAGTCTCCCAGCATAAAGATAAACCCAAGAATCCCAAGAAGTAACGGTTGGGTATGTGTTATATTCTTTGCACGAGTAGTAGTGTTTGAGAATTGCATTGGGTGCACAGGGGGGTGCAGGGGGGAAAATCCCCCCATGTGGGGGTTCGGGGGCAACGCCACCGAAAAAAAAAATTCTACCTCGGGAAACTTGTCGCATATTTAGGTGGTTTTTCGGCACATGGTTTCTTTGTCGATGGTTTTCTATTTCTAGTTAAGGAATTAGGGTTGTTGACTAATACAAGTCATTGGGTTAGGGTTTTTTATGCCATTGGATCCTATATGTATATTGTATTGTAAATAATGTATCACTATGAATGAATATAGAATATGTTGGTTTTCTCGGTTTGGGTTTCCAGGGGGAAAATCTATGTGTAATGTTTGTATTTTCCATTGTATCTTTTTTGTTCATTTACTGAAAATATTTTTTCAGTAAATATTGTACAAGGTTAAAATCTACAGTAACATCCTCGCCAATACAACAAGCAACATAAGGGTCCCAAACCCACTCAAATAGCTTCAACTCGTAATGGTTACAAAGGATAAAAATCTAAAAATAAGAAGACTAACAGACATTGTAACTTTTGTGATAAAGATGGCCATGATGAGTCCAAATGTTTCAAGAAGGTGACAACTTTACAAGCAGTGATGAAGAAGAATAACATCACTTTAGAGTTATTTATTTTGCATGCATCTTTCTTTTATAAAGTAACATCATTGTAAAAGTGATCCCCACTTCTTTTTATAAAAATGGGTCACTTCATAAAGCAACTTATTTGTAAAAGTGAGGTTATTTGGAGGGGTATCACCACCACATGGTTCTTTGTTTATCGTTTATGCCTTTTTTTAAAAGGGCATAACTTTCACATATGAATTTTGTTTTCAGTGTCGGTTTTGTTTTTTAAACCACCTAACTTTTCGAGATATTTCCATCCAAATCATCAATTTCAATTTTTAAATCCATATTATCTACATATTTAATATGTCTTTTTCCATTAATATTTTTCTTACTAGCACCAACTACTTCCAATGGAGATCCTATATGGAGGATTTATTAAGAAGTAAAGGCTTGTACCGGATTACCTTGGGAAAGGAAAAAGAACCCATTGATGTTGATAAGAAATTCAAATGGGCTGATAAGAGTGACGAAGTATGTGGACTAATCGGAATGTCCATATCTCCTGATTTAAGGTTCCACCTTAAATAAATTGATGACCCCGATGAATCTTGGGAAAATATTGAATCTATGTTTGGTAAACACAATATTATTCGAGCACGTCAGTTAGAAAATCAAATATTGACTTCAAGTCCAAATGATTTTTCTTGCATTGAAGACTATCTATATAATTTTAAAACACTCATAATTTTATATGAAGAATGTGAGATAAAGATGCAGGAAGGGCATTGCATATATATTATTCTTTCTAAGCTAGGTAGTGCATATTCTATGTTTGTATCTACCTTTTATTCCATGAGAGAGGCTCTAGGGAAATCTTATCAAAAACCTACTCTTGAGTCCTTTTGTGATGCTTTGATTAGAGAGAAAGATAATCTTGTACAACTTGGAGTTATCGGCACTGCAGGTACCTCCAAAAAATTCTTAGTTTCCCAACGGAAAGATAAACCCAAGAATCCCAAGAAGCAACATCCTTACCAATACAACCAGCAACATAAGGGTTCCAAACCCACTCAAACAGCTTCAGCTTGTAATGGTGACAAAGGAGAAAAATCTAAAAATAAGAAGACTAACAGACATTGCAACTTTTGTGATAAAGATGGTCATGATGAGTCCAAATGTTTCAAGAAGATGACATTTTTAGAAGCAGTGCAACATCAATATTGATTATACTTCTTCTTCTTCTTCTCATGGACATGCACTTTCTACTTTTGGTTTCTCCTTCAATGCAACTTCTACTTCTTCTTCTGATGAGTGGCTTATTGATTCTGTAACATCTTATCATATGGCTAAGGATAAAGACATATTTTCTGCTCTAAATGAATGTAACACCAAGAAAATATTTGTTGGTGATGATAGATCTCTTAGTGTTGTAGGATCTAGAATAGTTCAAGTAGAAAATGGTCATTTCAATGATGTATTATGTGTTCCAAGTCTTTCTTGTAACCTTCTATCAGTATATCAAATCAGTCATTCAGGTGAAGGTAAAATCGTAGAGTTTTCACCTCACCAAGTTGTAATCAAGGATCTAAAATATCCTAAGCATGTTCTTGCAACTAGAATTGTTGATGATATTACCAGGTTGTACAAGTTTGACAACTTTTGGTCATCATCTTTTCCATCATGTTTTGTTTCTCATAGTGATGACATGAGAAAAAATTGGCATGAGCGGTTTGGTCATCTAAACTATCTCTCATTGCAGCAGCTATGTAATCAAAATATGGTGATCGGTCTTCCTCTTGTTTCATGCAAAGATGGTGTTTGTGTCGGTTTTGTTTTCAAAAAACATCATCAGGACAGTTTTGACAAACGTGCCTCTTGGCATGCCTCGGGCCCTTTACATATTGTTCATAGTGACTTGTGTAGTCCACTTTCTTCTCCTTTTTTTTCTGGGTGCAAGTATTTCTTAAATTTCATTGATAACTTTTCCAGATGTACTTGGGTTTACTTCATAAAACCTAAGAATGAATTTTTTGACAAGTTTTTGGCCTACAAGGCCCTTGTAGAAAAGCAATCTAGACATCAAATTTAAAGGTTAAGAACAGATACTGGAGGCGAATATGTGAAAAATAATTTTACAAGTTACTGCACTACACAGGGCATCCAAATGAAACACATTGTTCCATATACACCACAACAAAATGATGTTGTTGAGAGAAAAAACTACACATTAAAAGAAATGGATAATTATATGATCCAATCTAAGGGATTAAGTCTAAAGTATTGGGTGGAAGACATCAACTGTGAAAATTACATAGTAAATCGGACTCCCACAAAGGCTCTTAAAAATATAACAACGGAAAAATCTTGGACTAAAATTAAACCAAATGTAAGTCACTTCCATGTATTTGGAAGTATAGCATGGGATCATATTCCTAATGAGAAAAGGAAAGCATTGCAGCCTAAAAGTGAGAAGTGTATATTTGTTGTTTATTCTAAAGATGTCAAAAGTTATCGACTTCTTCAAACACATTGTAATGAAATTATTATTAGAAGAGATGTTAAATTTGATGAAAATCTATTGGTCTACGAGCCTAATTCAGATATTGTTCCTTCTTCGGCCTACGAGCCATCTTCAGCGTTTGTTCCTTCTTCGGTTCCTATTTTGGTTTCTTCTTCAAATGATGACAGTGAGGATGAAAATCCACCTCTTCCTGCTCAACTTCCTCCAAATGAGTCCTTTGAACATGAACCAGCACCAGCTCCACTGCTTCCTAGATGGGTCCGTTCAACATGAGAAGCAGCTGGTGATATTGTCGATGATCTTTCAGATCAACGTCGAACACGTTCACAGTTATAGAGAGCCTCTTCTCTTTTGGATCAAGTTTCAGAGACTCATGATCTAAAGACAATTGCAGAAGCTTTAGGTCATCCATATTGGGATACAACAATAAATGAAGAGTATTGTTCCTTAATGGAAAATGATACTTGGGATCTTGTACGTCTTCCAAAAGGATGAAAATTTGTCAGATGCAAATGGGTCTACAAAACTAAGTATGCATCAGATGGAAGTGTTTAAAGACACAAGGCTCGGTTAGTTGCAGAAGGATTTTCCCAAGTTGAATAAATTGACTATAATGAAACCTTTGCCCCTGTAGCCAAAATGAATTCCATCTACCTTGGTCTTTCCCTTGTTGCATCACATAAATGGGAGTTCCATCAGATGAATGTTAAATCCACCTTCTTGCATGGAGATTTGAAAGAAGAAATCTACATGGAACAACCTCCTGGCTATGTCCAGAATGACTCTAGCCTTGTTTGTCGCCTTAACAAATATGTTTATGGTCTTAAGCAAGCTCCCCGAGCTTGGTATGCCAAAATGGGCAGTTTTCTTATTGACACTAGATTCTCTAGATTCCATTATGATCCTAATGTCTATACCAAGAAAGTAGGAATCCATATCATAACCCTTGTCCTTTATGTTGATGAGCTTATCCTTACTGGTAGTGACTCAAAACTTTTAAACCATGTGAAAACCATCCTTAAGAAGAAATTTGAAATAACAAACTTAGGCTTTTTGCATTATTTCCTTGGCCTCCAAGTTTTACAAACCAATGAAGGAATTTTCCTTTCTGATTCTAAGTATGCTTGTGATCTTCTTCATCGCTTTCACATGGATGATTGTAAACCAGCCCCTTCTCCCTTCCAATATGGAGTCAAGCTTGTTTCCACCTGTAATTCTCTCAAAGTTGATGCCACCTTGTACCGTCAGATAGTTGGTAGCCTTTAATACTTGACTCATACTCATCCAGATATTTCCTTTGTTGTTGGTATTGTTGCCCGATATATGAAAACACCCCATGAAATCCATTGGAAAGTAGTTAAAAGGATACTTCGGTATGTCCAGGGTACAATTAAGTTTGGGATACATATAGTTCAGGGGGGGCTCCTTTATTGGTTGGTTTCATTGGTTCAGATTGGATTAGCGACCCTAATGATCGAAAGTCTACTGCAGGTTATGTGTTCAGCCTTGGTTTAGGACCTATCACTTGGGCCTGTAAGAAACAACATGATATTTCACTTTCTTCAACAAAATCAAAGTACTGAGCAATGGTAAATGCAAGTCAGGAAGCTTTTTGGCTTCAATAGATCCTTTCAGATTTTGGATTCCAACAGCACCATCCGACCAGCCTTTGGTGCGACAATCAGAGTGCCATCAAGATTTCCAAAGACCCAGTTCAACATCAGCATAGAAAACACATCGAGCTCCACATGCACTTCATCATAAAGCTCATTCATGAAAAAGTTATTGAAGTGCTCTTTTTCCCTACATAAGATCAAGTTGCAGACATTTTCACAAAGTCTCTTACAGAAGCGAAGTTTTCCAAACTTTGATCTATGTTAGGAGTTCAAGAAGTTGTCATTAAGGGCGGATAGGCTCTAATGCCTCCTTCATTCTCCTATTGTGTCACTATTGTAAATACTTAAATCATATCTCAAGTTGTTCTTAAGGGGGGATGTTAGGATATTTAGACACTTACGAGTTAGTTAATATTTACTTGGTCTAATGTGTCATTAGGTAAAAGTGTGTTTCTTAGTGTGTTTCTTTAGTATGCATTTGTAGTTAGGAAATATGATGGTCACGATATGTTCATGACATAGAGTGATCCAATGGTTCATATTATCCTTGATATTAATGGCCATTGATTTGTGGCTTAACAATCGATCGGTCCATGATCTCTATTTAAAGAGCATGGAGGATCATTTTCCGATGATCGATTGTGAGAAATTCTCTTGTAAAATCTCTCTGTAATCTTTTTATTTTGCATTAATAAACTTCTCCAAGTGGCCGCATTGGCTAGGGTCATGGATGTTTCCCCGTAGCATTTTTACCACGTCAAAACATCGATGTGTTGATATTTGATCTCGTTGTGTGAGTGGTTACTGAAGGTGTTCATCCTCTGTTGGAATACTTGTGTTATCGAACAATTCTTAGTGTTTAATTTCATCCCCCGTGAATTCTCCTGGACAAAGAATCTAGTATGGACAACAGAGATTGGATATAAAATGTGAATGAGGAAATGGAGGCTAGAAATGAGGAAAGGAAAAGATTGACTCTCAAGTGTAAATTCCCTTAGTTCTACAGCAACATTTTCTCTTGATACTTTTATTAAGCATCGTATTCTCATTGGTCAACTCCAGGATTAAGTAGACTTCTTTTGTTGTCATCTAGTTTCTCTTCAAATAAAGATAGAACAGAGGAATGAGGAACCTGGTAATTCAAATTCGGTTGCAGAACAATCACGAGGAGAGGCAGCTGAAGTGGGAATTTTATCGAACCTGAATGCTCTAGTGGAAGTCGATGAGGAACAAGAACAACCAGAGAATTCTCCTGATCCAGAAAAAAGCCAATAATATCTAGTGTATGTTTTGTTTATCAGTGTATAATTGGTTTTTGTTTTTCAAATATATGTAGCTAAAAATAGTAGTAGTAGTAAGAAACGGACAAAGGATGGATGGAAGATAAACAAAAAGCTGATAGAAGCTATGTCAGAGTTGGAATTATGTAATTTTGAACTCTCTTTTTTGTATCATGTGGTCTAGGCCACACCTTTTTTCATATTAATATAAATCCACCAATTCTTGTGAAAAAAAAAAACCAAGTTGTACAAATTTGACAACTTTGTCTCATCATCTTTTCCATCAATTTGTATTACTCATTGAAATGACTTGAGAAAATTATGGCATGAGTGGTTTGTTCATCTAAACTATCACTCATTGCAACAACTATGTAATCAAGATATGGTGAGTATTATTCCTCTCATTTCTTACAGAGATGGTGTTTGTTTCAGCCATTTTCTCAACAAACATCATTGTAACAATTTTTACAAACATGTCTCTAAGCATGCCTCGACCTCTTTGCAACTTGTTCCTAGTGATTTGTGTGGTTCGCTTTCTTATCCTTATTTTTTTGGGTACAAATAAATCTTAACTTTCATTGATGACTTCTCTAGACACACTTGGATTTATTTATTAAAACTTAAGAGTGAATCTTTTAACATATTTTTGGCCTACAAGGCCCTTATAGAAAAACAATCTAGACATCAACTAAAGAGGTTAAGAACAAATAATTGAGGTGAATATGTGATCAAATTTACAACTTACTAGACTACATAGGGCATTAAAATGCAACATATTGTTTCATATACACCACAACAAAATGGTGTTCTTGAGAGAAGGAATCACACATTAAAGAAAATGTGTTATGATCCAATGCCTTAAAAAATGATAAAAATCAATGAATATAGTCCACTTATAGGGGGGAATATCCTTTTACAGTATATCCAATGCATAATACAATATGATATGAGATACAATGATCATAATACTCGGTCTACCATGTATATATACAGGACACAAAGGCACAATTATAATGAAAGGGTACCATGAAGGATTCTAGTTGACATACACTTATAATACTATAAATGTAATAATTCAATATCTAGGGATTAATAACGGGTTTTACACATAAAATGGGGCTTTTTATAGGTTTTAACATTCCCCTCCCATTCAAACAAGTGTTTTCCTCAACACTTAACTAATTGTGGGTGTTTCTGCATGAATAACTCATTTTCCCATGTTGCCTCTTCCACTGGTAGGTTCTTCCATTTGACAAGGTACTTTTTGATTGCTCTATTTCTCATCTGCTAATCATTGTTTCAAGGATTTTTTTTGGTTCTAGTATGATTTTCCTTCTTCATTAATCTATGATAAAATAGTTTCGACTGGGATCTTGTTGCCAATTACCTTCTTTAAGCAAGAAACGTGGAAGATTGGATGTACACATGAAGATGGAGGCAATTCCAATTTGTAATCCATACGTCCAATCCTTTGCAAAACCTTATAGGGGCCATAATATTTGGGTGCTAATTTAGTGTCCTTATTTTTTTGCTTGAGGGACATATTTTTATAAGTTTGTAGCCTCATAAACACTTCCCTTTCAATGTGATGTCAATTTGTTTTTTGTTTCATCCTATTTTGTGCCATAACCAAGTTGTCCTTCAAAAGTTTGAGAACCTCTTGTTGTTTCCCTATGTGGTCCTCCACTACTTGAACCTTTGTATTCTCTTTCAAGGGTGATGTAGTGGATGGAGGATGATATCCATCAAGTGCTCGAAATATGGAGATTTTTGATGAAGTGTGGAAGGATGTGGTGTACCACCATTCCACCAAAGGCAACCACCTGACCCATTGTTTTTGTTTGTCAGATGCAAAACAACGAAGATATACTTATAGAATTTTATTCACAATCTCAGTTTTCCCATCAAATTGAGGGTGATAAAATGGGTTGTGAGCCAATTCAGTACCCAAATAAGAAAATAATTCAATCCAAAAATTTCTAGTGAAACTTGGATATTTGTCACTTACAATAATATTGGGGACTCCATGTAGCTTTTGAATTGTTTCCATGAATGTTATCGCTACTGTACTTTCTTTAAAAGGATGTGAACGAGAGAGAAAAATCAGCATATTTTGTCATTAGATCCACTTCTACCATGATGATAGTATTTCCATAGTTAATAGTTATAGGTGACATGGCGTCTTGATTGTTTCTCCCTTATTATGTTGGTAGACTAAACATTCAGACACAAACTTTTGAACATCAGTTTTAAGACATTCCCAAAAAAACTCCTTCTTGATCCTGTGGTATGTTTTCAAGAATTGTGAATGTTTTCCTATAGGAGAAGTGTGCAATTCTAAAAGAACCTTATGTTTGAGTTGGGAATTCTTACATAAATATAGGTGATCATGATACCATAGAAAATCATTCTTCCATACAAAATTGTCTAATGGACTAGCGTCCCCATGTAGTTGTTGAATGATATTGCATACCTCTTCATGATCTTGCATACGTCTTGATTTTGCTTCCATTCTATCATTTCTTCTTCCACACAATCAGATTGTGGAATAGAAATAGCACATAGTGAGCCTTCTATTTCTTCTTCTTTTCTTGAAATGGCATCTGCCACAACGTTATGTTTTCCTTTTTTGTAGATAAGTTCAAAGTCATAACATAGCATCTTTGTAGACCATTTTTGTTTCTCTTATGAAGATAATCATTGCTCCAAGAAGTACTTCAAACTATCATGATCTATTTTTAATTTGAAGTGTCTTCCTATTAGGTAAGGGCATCATTTATGAACTACATGTAGTATGGCCAACATTTTTTTTTTTATAAATGGGTTTGACTAAGTTTTTTCCTTTGATTTGGTTGCTTTCATAGGAAAGGGGCATTCCTTCTTGCATTAAAATTGCACCAATTCCATGGCATGAGGCATTTCACTCCACAATAAAAAAAATTGTAAAGTTTGGTGTGGCCAGTATGGGAGTAGTACACATAGCTTCTTAAGTTTTTCAAAAGCTTTGGTTGCTTCTTCGGTCCAACAAAATCATGCCTTATTTAATAATGTTGTTAGAGGTCTTGTTATTTGAAAAGAATTCTTGACAAACTTGTGATAATAGCATGTTAACCCTAAGAATCATCTAAGTTTCTTCAAGGTTTTGGGAATTGGTTATTCCCTCGTAGATTTAATTTTGTTAAGGTCCACTTTTACAACTTCATAAGATACAATATAAGCCAAATATTCCACTTCTTGAACCCCAAAGGAACACTTGGAAGGATTTGCATAAATTTGTTTCTCTTCCAATAGTTTTACTATTCTGTCAACATGTTGTACATGTTCTTCCCAAGATTTGTTGTATATTAGTATGTCATCAAAAAATACTAACACAAATTTTCCAAGGAAGGTATTGAAAATAGAATTCATCAAGCTTTGAAATGTTGAAGGTGCATTGTTAATTCCAAATGGAATAACCAAAAACTCATAATGACCTTCATGTGTTCTAAAAGTTGTTTTAGGAATGTCTTCCTACCTCATTCTGATTTAATAGTATCTCGAATGAAGATCCATCTTAGTAAATATTTTTTCTCCATGTAATTCATCTATTAATTCATCAATGACAGGAATAGGAAACTTATATTTGATGATCATTTTGTTGAGTTGTCTATAATTTGAACACATACGCCATGAACCATACTTTTTGTAACTATCACCACTAGTGAAGAGAAACAACTTTGGCTAGGTTGAATGATGTCACCCTATAACATTTTTTGGATCATGCCCTCAATCTCACTCTTCTATGTATATGGATACGTGTAAGGCCTAATGTTAGGTGGTACACTTCCTGGTTGCAAATGAATAGCATGGTCATGATCTCAAGCAAGTGGAAGACCCTTAGGCATTTCACCAAATAACTTGGAATGATTGTTGATAAATATTTTGAGGTCTAATGGAGCAGAGGATATAGATGTTTGAACATCAAGTGAGCACAATTTTGAAACTACACCCTGGTGTCCCTTTTTGAGTATTTTTTTCATGCTATTAGAGCTTGTCACTTTATAGGGTTTCCCTTGGATACGTCTAAGCTTGATTTCCTTTCCATCTAAGGAAAATATCATGACAAGATCTTAAAAATTAAGGTCCATTGATCCCAATGACTGTAACCATTAGACCACTAATACAACATCAGCACCGCCCATTTGGATGGAAATTATGGAGCTATCCATAAAATACTCCCCCGTGTTGAGCTTAATACCATAGAATTTCCCTAAACAATTTATGGTACCTCCATATGCAATCATTAATTGAATCTCTAGTGTTGGATATACAAATCAATTGAGATATTTTCTTGATTTGTAATTGATGAAATTATAGGTACTACCATAATCAATCAATAATTTTACCTTTTTTATTTTTGACATATTCTTGTATCTTGAGGGTTTATGGAGTACTAATTTCAGCTAATGCATGACAAGATGTTGTTGGAGTAATCTCTTATACATCTAGATCTTGTGGTAGTTCAAATTTCTAATCTTCTTCCTCTTCACAGTCTATGTAGAATAATTTCTTCTCACCACATTTATGCCCCTTATATTACTTGTTGTCAGAATTGAAACATAGTCCATTTTCTCTTGTTTCATCCATTTGTTGAGGTTTCAACATTTTTGGTTGAGGTACGCTTGTCTTATGAACCCCAAAACGATATATGCTTCATGTGTATGCTCCAATGGTAGACTTGTGTGTAGCCTTATTTTTGGATTGAATATGATGAGTAAATTGCATAGCTTCCATAATAGTCATAGGATGTCTTAAGGAAATCTCATGCTTAATGTCTTATTTTAATACACCCATGTAAGCTTCCAACAAATGTTCATCACGTATTTCATCCACCCTTGTGGCCAATAATTGAAATTATGAACTATAATCTTCAATATCACATGAGTTCTTGATCCTTATCAATTGACTGGAGTATTCTTGTTCCCACACTTTCCCATCTTCTGGTTCTGAGTCTCTTGTAAATAAACCCCAATTATAATGATAAAGAGGGGGCTTCCTTTTAACTACCCATTGATACCATTGATATGGTTTTCTCTCAAAGTTCAAGGTTCCTATGTGAATCCTTTTCTTATCATCCATAATATTATGCAGTTCAAAATATTGTTCTATTTGGTTCATCCAAGTAAAGACTTATGTTCTATCAAACTTCTTTAATTCAATCTAGGGAAATTTGAATTTAGAACCCCCACTATAATTAACTCCATTATTAGATTTAAATCCACTAGAAAATTCCTTATTATCGACAGGTTGTTCAACCTGAATACTACCCTCATTTTCATGAGTTCCTTTAATTTTGATATATCCTTTAGGGAATCTCTCATATAGGACCTGGAAGATCATGGAATACAAGGAATTTTTCAATTTCTTACTGGATTTTTTTATTTCTACTTTATTTTCATCCATCCTCTTATCCATCTTATTTTCCATTCCATCCATATTTCTTTTCATCTCTTCCTTATTTTCATCCATATTTTTTTTCATGTCATTCTTATTTTCATTCATTTTCTTATTCATATTATTTAATGTTTCATCCATATTCTTCTCATAGTTTCATCCATCTTATGTCCCATTTGTTCCCTATTTTCAGTGATCCTCTTTTCCATCTAGTGATAAATCTCTTCAATTTCATCTCGATTCATGATTGAGATCTCTGAAGGTTTATCTTGTGAAGTAAATTTTAGAGGATCCTTTGGATTCATGTGAGAAAATGATAATTCTCCTTGTTTTCCTCTTTATTATAAATTTTGAATTACTAAAAAAGGATCTTTCAATAAAAAGTTATTCTGATTGTAAGTTATGTACCTTTCAAGCCTTTAATTTTGAGTCTGTCCTCCTGGCCGACCTTCCTTCTAATGTATTTCTAAACTTTCAGCCCTTCTGAGTCTGAAATTTCATCTTGTAGTACTCTGAAATGTCTTCTTTGTAATTCCACAAGTTTGAAAAAAATTGGATGTGCCAAGTGAAAGTTCAGTTAACTTTCCCAAACCTTACTGGTTTTTGGCATTTCGAGAAGAGTGAACTTATACAGAATGTCATGTGTCCAATATTTAATACCTGATTTTTAAATTGGTGCCAAAAATTGTTGGAATACTGAGAGGGGGGGTGAATCAGTAATAGAGCAATATAATCCTTTTTAACCATATAATCCAAGTGTTATATCAATGTAGCATTATCATCCAATAACTGTAGAGTAAATAAGCAATGAACAAATGAACAATCATACACATACACAGTACACCATTGTTTTACGTGGAAACCCAAAGCGGCAGAAAACCACAGAATGATTTTTCTTATATGTCTTGAAGAATTAAATTCATTGGAAGAACCAACTTCCTTTGTTTTCCAACTGCAAATGGAAGGAGGCTCCAGCCCCCTAGTTTCTCAAGCTACAACCTAAGGGAAGCAACTCCCCAATTCTTTGTCTACAACCAAAAGGAGACTACAACCCCCTATGTTCTCTAGATACAACTGGAAAGTGGCTACAACCACATGTCCTTGCCGCATCCAACCGCCCTGACGTATAAGTAGAATGATGGAACCACTGTCACACTATCATTGTGAGATATATTGTTGTAAACGTGTACCAATCAACCTGTACCAAACAGCCTGTACCAATAACCTAAACCATGCATCAACCTATACCTCAGCCCATAATCAAACTGTACCATAAACAAGTGCATCAACCATGCACCAACCTGTACCTCAACATGTACCTTGAACAAGTGCATCAACCATGCACCAAACCTGTACAAATAACATGTCACAACAACCTATCCAAACAACCTATCACAATAACCTCTCTCATCAATATTATCAACCAAATTAGATCTAATCACAAAGATCAATCACCAAGACAACTCTCAAAGATGTGCATCAACCAAGCATAACACAAAAACTCATAATCATCACCAAGATCAATATGTGCTTCTAATAATATACCAATACAAGTATGCTACATCATCCATAAACCATGTGTCAACAATAATAATAACAAGTTCCTCCAGTATGTACCAATCATGTATCAACTACTCATCAACTATGACTCATCAATATGTACCAACATCATCAACTATACACCTCATGTATGTGCCAACTCATCAACTACTTGTCTCAACCATGTACTCAGCATGTACCTCAACCAAAATCCCTCATCAATTTCATCATCCAAATATGATTTGTAACTTTTTAATAGACCTGGTGTATATGATCACATGCCTTCAAACCTTCCTTAACTTTAACAACAAGAGACTATCATTTTCATCAAACTTTTCTTTAGTCTCACATGACTAGTTTTGGATTAGTCAACAACCCTAACTTGCAATAATCATAACTATGTACTTGTGATGAATAAAGATCTGAAAATGATACACAATGTTCTTCAATGTGTTTTATGAAATTCCTCCAGGTGTCACTACTTGGAACCTCTCAGAAAGGGAGTTATAGAAAAAAATGGCATACCTTGTTGAATTATGTCTTATTCTAGAGAGCGACCTTGTAGAGAGTTCCCCGCACGGAATATTTATTGAATCGATCTGGAAATGTTACACAACATACTACATACTGTACTCTAACCAACAAATTTGGTCTTACTTAATTTGGATCTTTTATGAAGAAGTTATGACGTTTTTACCCAACACACTTGTTTTAGACTAGTTTCAGGACTAGCCACAAACCCTATTTTCCACGGAGTGTAACTCCCAAAATACAACGACCCACAAGCTTAATTTTTTACCACGGATACTTGGATATGTTTCCTCAATGGAATATAAATTTCACTGTCTAAATCATTCAAGAAAAAAAATTATTGTGAAAATGGTGAGATGACATATAAATAACATGCCTTAGAAAGCATCATCAAAAGAATTTATCCTCCCTTGAATTCTGGCCTTATTTTCTCCACCTTCCCTCTGAAATTCAGCTTATATATCCCTTGGTTACCTCAGTCACCTATAGATATTCAATATGCTCAAGTGTGATGTAAAATGAGAGAGCCTTGCCTCTTATTTATACTTTCCATCTTCTAGGTCACTTAACCCATTTCTAGGTCACTTAACCCATTTATAGGTCACTTAACCTATTTTCCTCATTTTTAAGGTTAACCACTTTCCATAATTAGAAAGTTATCCATTACTTTATCATTTAAATATTCCTCATTGACTTTATCACCTCACTTTGTCATTTAAATAATCTTCTTTGATTTTGTCACTTCACTTTATTATTTAAATAATCCTTCTTGACTTTGTCACTTTATTATTTAAATAATCCTTCTTGACTTTGTCACTTTACTATATCATTTAAATAATAATTTCTTCTTTGCAAGATCTTTGACTTCTTTGACCTTTTGGGGCTTCAAGCCATCATATGAGGGTCCTCCAACTTCATAAGGCCATAATTCTCAAACCGTGAGGAGTTATGTGACGTTCCACATACCACCAGAAATGGCATGACATGTACTATCCATATAGAATAGTATTACCTACAAATATATCAAAACACATACCATTATACATCAAACAAACTTGGGTCCATTACCCAAACCTGGGTTCTTCAACTTCTCATGGCCATAACTCGCTAACCATGAGTTATGTGATGTTCCACATACCACTGGAAATGGAATGACATGTACTATCCATATAGAATAGTCTTACCTTCAAATATATTAAAAATCGTACCATTATACATGAAACAACCTTGGGTCCATTACCCAAACCTTTGTGCTACCGGAATTCGCTATCGGACTTTCTCCAAGGGTTTACATCAATATACAATATCACTCTCCAATGGTTGACATCAATGACAACCAACAATCCATACCAAATATCCATCAACCTAACCCAACTGTCTGACAAAAATACTATGGATTGTCCTCTTTCAAATGAAATTGGTCTCACAAAATTTGGATCCTCTCTAAAGAAGAAATGACTATTTTACCTAGAACACTTGTTTGAGACTAGTTATATGAATAGTCAACAAACGAGCCAAAATCTGACATTTCAACCACGTGTACCTTGAGATGTATTATAAATAACCTCCAAGTTTCACTATCTGAAGCATCTCGGAAAAAAAAATTATAGCAAAAATTCCAAGATGACTTTATTGAATAAGCAAAACCCTGGGATCGATGCTCTGATACCAAATGTTATGATCCAATGCCTTAAAAAATGATAAAAAGTCAATGAATATAGTCCACTTCGAGGGGGAAACCTCATTTTATAGTATAACCTATTCAACATAGAATATGAGATGATATAAGATGATCATAAGACTAAGTCTCCTTGGTATATATATATAGGAGACAAAGGGTACAATTATAATGAAAAGGGAAAATGAAGGGTTCTATCTGACATACAATTATAATACTATAAATGCAATAATTCCATATTTAGGGATTAATAAGGGATTTCACACATAAAATGGGGCTTTGTCTAGGTCTTAAAAAAATGGAAAATTGTATGATCCAATCTAAGGCTTTAAGTCTTCATTATTGGGAAGAAACCATCAATTGTTCCAATTACATAGTAAATTGCACTCCCACAATGGCTTTAAAAAATACAACAGCGAACTAAGAATGAACTAAAATTAAGCCAAACGTAAATCACTTCCATGTATTTGGTAGTGAAGTATTACAGCCTAAAAGTGAGAAGTGCATTTTTGTTGGATATTCTAAAGTGTCAAAGATTATATACTTTTTCAACCTCATTCCAATGAAATTATTATTATGAGAGATGTTAAATTTGATGAAAATATCTTATCCTGTGAGCCATCTTCAGTGTCTGTGTCATCTATTGGATCATGTTGTCATTGATGCCAATGGTTTGATTGATTAATGTCATTGATTGATGTCAAGTGATTGATTGATGATTGATGTAATATAATATGTATTGTCCTTGATGAGAATGCATAGATGAAGATGGATCAATGAGTTGTCATTGATATGATGAAGATGGATCAATGAGTTGTCATTGGTACATGATGAAGATGGATCGGTTTGGTTTCATTGGTATATGATGCATTGTTGGAAAAATGTATAGATGACGCATTATTGTCTTATCATGATTGATAAGGTGCACAAATGGATGAACTCTAAAGTGGTCCCCTTATGGTGAAATCCCTCACGGGAAGACGCTTTTCGGATTGAGTTATCCTAGCAGAATGGTTGGAGGACCCTTGGTCTCATCATTTTCTTATCATGATTGATAAGGTGCACAAATGTATGAACTACAAAGTGGTCCCCTTATGGTGAAAGCCCTCACAGGAAGACGCTTTACGGATTGAGTTATCCTAGAAGAATGGTTAGAGGACCCATGCTTGTATGTGGAATAATGAGATCAGGATCAAGGAAATTGTTGGTGAAACTATCCTAGATGGATAGTGCTTGTCATGCCATTTCCGGTGGTATGTGGAATGTCACATAACTGCTCATGGTTTGAGAGTTATGGCCTTACAAAGATGAAGGACCCCCACATGAAGGCTTGAAGCCCCCAAGGTCAAAGAAGTCAAAGTGACCTAAAAGAAGAAAACATTATTTAAATAATAAAGAGAAGTGAAAAAATCAAGAAATGATAAAGTAAGGTGACAAAATCAAGAAGGAATATTTAAATGATAAAGTATTGGAGAACCTTCTATTTATGGAAAGTGGTTAACCCTAAAAATAAGGAAAATAAGTTAAGTGACCTAGAAATGGGTTAAGTGACCTAAAAGAAGAAATCATTATTTAAATGATAAAGTAAGGTGACAAATTAAAGGTGGATTATTTAAATAATAAAGAGAAGTGAAAAAAATCAAGAAATGATAAAGTGAGATGAGAAAATAAAGAAGGAATATTTAAATGATAAAATATTGGAGAAATTTCTATTTATGGAAAGTGGTTAACCCTAAAATAAGGAAAATAGGTTAAGTGACCTAGAAATGGGTTGAGTGACCTAAAAATGGGTTAAGTGACCTAGAGGATGAAAGTATAAATAATATAGAGATGGTCTCTTGTAGATCATCCATTTTGTGGATCAATGGAGAGCTTCTTGTGAGAATATCTTTTGGAGTATTGATGGAGAGCTTCTTGTGAGAGCTTCTTGAGAATTTTTGGTGAGAAAACTTGAGAATATTGAATATATATAGGTGACTGAGGTAACCAAGGATATCTAAGCAGAATTTCAAAAGGAAGGTGAAGAAAAGAGAGCCGGAATTGAAGGGAGGATAAATTATTTTGATGATGCTTTCTAAGGTATGTTATTTACAGCTCATCTCACCATTTTTGCTATAACATTTTTTATATAATGATTCAGACCGTGAAATTGATATTCCATTGAGAAAACATACCCAAGTATCTGTGGTAAAAAATTCAGCTTGTGGGTCATTGTATTTTGGGAGTTACACTCTGTGGAAAATAAGGTTTGTGGCTAGTCCTGAAACTAGTCAAAAACAGGTGTTTCAGGTAAAAACGTCATAACTTCTTCATAACAGATCCAAATTCAGTGAAACCAAATTTTGTGTTTATGGTATATTATATATTTTTCTGTGTAAAATTTTCAGATCATTTAAACAAAAATTTCGTGCGGGGCACGCTCTACAAGGTCGCTCTCTATAATAAGCTAGAATTCAGCAAGGTATGCCATTTTTTCTATAACACCTTTTATGAGAGGTTCCAAGTAGTGTCACCTGGAGGAATTGAATAAAACACATTGAATAACATTGTATATTAGTTTCAGATCTTTATTCATTACAGGTACAAAGTTATGATTATTTCAAGTTGGGGTTGTTGACTAATCCAAAACTAGTCATGGTTGAGACAAGCAGTTGATGAGTTGGCACATACATGAGGTGTATAGTTGAGTATGTTGGTACATATTGATGAGTCATTATTGATGAGTAGTTGACACATGATTGGTATATACTTGGTACATGGTTGGATGCACTTTTTTATGGTACAAGTTGATTACAAGTTGTTTGGCACAGGTTGGTGCATGGTTGATGCACTTGTTTATGTTGACAAATTGATATCTGTTGAGGATTGTTGCCTCATCTCAGTTGGTGCTGAGAATGTAAGCTGATTCTTGCATATATATCCGGTGCTCTTGTAGAGTTGTACTCTATTCAGTTGTTGCTGAAAAACCCCCGGATTGAAGTCCATAATAAAAATAAAAATTGTACATACATATTGTGTTCTTTGTGTTCCTTATGGAGATGATTTGTTGATGATATGTTGCTGATATATGTTGTTGATATGTATTCACATATAACTGATTATAAATGACAACAATGAGTAATGATCAAATTTTGAATGTTAACTAAGGAGTTTTTGTGTGAGGGAAGTTTTGGGAAAAATATCCCCACACTCATTCACCCCCCCTCTAAGTTTGGTAGGTGTGTCCAACAATTGGTATCAGGGTGAGCCTTCACTACAAGCCTTAACAAGCTTGAAGGAGATCCATAGACACACAAATGGATGATGAAATACCAATCCTTGATGAGGAAAACTATTCTACTTGGAGAATAGAGATGAGAGTGTATTTGAAGACAATGGGAGAAGCTATTTGGAAGGCAACCATTGGTGGATTAGTTCCGTTGAAGAACAAGTCAAAGTTTGCAGCTCAAAGGGAAGGAAAGAAGAATGATGCATTGGATCTCAAGGTCATTATTAGTGGACTTTCAAGCCATATCAAAGAGAGCATGGGACAATGCACTTACGCTAAGGATCTATGGCTAAATCTAGAGGAGACATATCAAGAAAAGAAAGAAGATGTTGAAGACCACTCCATCAAGATTATCAAAGGTAAAAAATATCTAACTCTTGATTGCATATGTGATGATTTTGAAGGAATATAAAATAAAGGAAAAGAATCATGTGATGATGTTGGCAAGAAGGAATATATTGAAGATACTTCAAATGAAGGTAAAGAATCTCCAAAGACTCTTGATTGAATTAATTCAAAATGTGATGATGTTGAATTTTTCTCAAGTGAAGAAGATGATCTAGAAACAGTTTGTGTAAAGTTTGATGGTAGTTATCCCATGGAAAGAATAGAAGAAAATCTATTAGAACTTCAAAAGGAAATTGAAGAGGGTTTATATAGATATAGAAGTGATCATTTTTATACACATTATAACTATATTTCAGATAACACTAAAAATTTTCTTAGGAGGAGTCAAAGGTACATCTTGATGTTAAAGGAAATGCTCAAAGAGAACAATAAGACTCAACTAGAAGAAAAGGAAGAATAAATCACAAGACTAAAGAATGAAAAAAAAAAATGTGAAGGTAGATGATGAGATTAGAAAAAAAATTGAAACTATTGTCCATCTCAAGACCCAAATTGAAGAAGCCAAAAGAATAGAGGAACTATTGAAGAATCAAATAAATGAAAAGGAAGAGTCACGTTGTAAGCTAGAAGTTGAAATTGTTGACCTTAGAAAGAAGGTAGAAAAGTCAAACAAATTATTGAATAGCTCACTAATATTGGATGAGATCTTAGAAAGTCAAAGATCACCATATGATAAATCAGGTCTTGGATACAAAGGAGAAGATACACATGATGAAGCAAGAACCTCAAAGAAGCATGAGGTAAATCCATCAAAGAAGGAAGACAATGTTGCAAAGCAGCCATCTACACAAGGCAAAGAAAATTTCAAAAGAACAAAACAAGAATCTATTCTTGGGACACCAAAGCAAAGGTATGAAAGTATTTTTCATGGGCATTGTTATTCATGTAATAGATATGGTCACAAAGCTTTTGAATGTAGATCTTATGAAATGAGATATAATGGAAGATTTTATAACACCATTAGGTGTTGGAGATGTGATCAAGTAGGACACATTGCTATTCACTGTAACACTATGAGATGCTACAGTTGTAGTGGATTTGGCCACAAATCTCATGAGTGTTGGAACACAAGAATAAATTCCATGATGAGAACTTCAAATATCATGGCTAGAAGAAGGAATGAAGTAAGGAAGGGAGACATATTTGAAAAGATGGATGCTTAGAGCTCAAGTTCTGAGGAGTAGGGACATCTACAGAAGTGGGTGAAGAAGTCAGAGAAACAAGAATAGAATGAAAGACTGAAGGGAATCAAAAGTAAGTCATCTATTGAAGCATACGTAGGTGACAGTGGTATCAGTCGCGTACATACACAGGATGACCTTGTATAGGTCGCGTACATACGTGATCTATTGTGCAGCAGACCGCGTATATGTGGTAAAGCCTTGAGAAAAAGTCTATGCACATGGATTGCAGCTTGATGTGATGGTATAACACTCTGTTGTGGGGTCTGACATTGTTTGTTGCAGGTTCTGACACTATTTTTTGTAGGTTTAAGTGTTCATCTATTGGATTATGTAAAATAAAATCTCTAGTGCATGACACTGACCCATGAGTATGGATTGATGTCGATCTGTTAATGTACATGTTTGGTACACTCATAGATGGCATATGCTTGATGATACTACACCATTGGTACTACTTGATTAGCACAACAATTGGCATTTGTTTGAAATACCTGATTGTGGCACTTGGTTCATGATGGAGATATATCATGAGTGATATGATACATTGTTTGGCATGTTGATAGATGCACATGGTTAGCATATTGGTAGATGCACATGTTGGCATGTTGATAAAGGCATATAATTGATACATTCCATGGATGATATCTTTTGGCACATTGCATGATGTTGATGTACATAGGTTTTGTGCATGATGAGCACACATTTTGTACAGGATGTACTTGGTTGATATTTTTCCCATGATTCTTTATTTCATTGTTGACATATCTTTTGCTTCATGATGCTTGGTATGGCATGAGTTTGATGCATAAATAGGTCCAAGGATCGTTATATGGTAGCACAATGTTGATCTTGCAGAAAAGATAGGGGAGACATACCCATAGGGGAAGTCATTCTTCATCCCATGATTCTAGGAGGAGATATTTGTCAGATGCATACCTAGAAAAGAGCCATATACTTGAAGAAAGAGCACAGGAGCATAATTTCAAGGGGAGAAATGGTCACAGGGGGAGTATGTTCGATGTATCTTTAGAATTACATCAGAGTGATATCCCTTGTTCAAAAGGGGAGATATTATTCAGAGGAATATCAAAGGCATTCAGACAGGGGGAGCAACCCCAAGGAAAGTTCAAGCAAGGGGAGAAGCCCCAAGATGAGAATGGCCCTTTTCCATTTATGCCAAAGGGGCAGAGTTAATCACATTGATGTGATTGATGTTTATTGATGGGGAGAGATAGTCACATTGACTATTGATGTAGAGCATGTCTTATCTACATGTTGACATCAATAATTGGTAATTGGTGTTGACATCAATGTTGGTATTGCCATCAATGCGAAAGGGGGAGATTGTTGGATCATGTTGTCATTGATGCCAATGGTTTGATTGATTAATGTCATTGATTGATGTCAAGTGATTGATTGATGTCAAAGGATTGATTGATTGATGATTGATGTAATATAATATGTATTGTCCTTGATGATAATGCATTGATGAAGATGGATCAATGAATTGTCATTGATATGATGAAGATGGATCAATGAGTTGTCATTGGTACATGATGAAGATGGATCGGTGTGGTTTCATTGGTATATGATGCATTGTTGGAAAAATGTATAAATGACTCATTATTGTCTTATCATGATTGATAAGGTGCACAAATGGATGAACTCCAAAGTGGTCCCCTTATGGTGAAAGCCCTCATGGGAAGATGCTTTGCAAATTGAGTTATCCTAGAAGAATGGTTGGAGGAACCTTGGTCTCATCATTTTCTTATCATGATTGATAAAGTGCACAAATGGATGAACTCCAAAGTGGTCCCCTTACGGTGAAAGCCCTCATGGGAAGAGGCTTTACGGATTGAGTTATCCTAGAAGAATGGTTGGAGGACCCATGCTTGTATGTGGAATAATGAGATGAAGATCAAGTAAATTGTTGGTGAAGCTATCCTAGATGGATAGTGCTTGTCATGACATTTCCGGTGGTATGTGGAATGTCACATAACTCCTCATGGTTTGAGATTTATGGTCTTACGAAGATGAAGGACCCTCACATGAAGGCTTGAAGCCCCCAAGGTCAAAGAAGTCAAAGTGACCTAAAAGAATAAATCATTATTTAAATAATAAAAAGAAGTGACAAAATAAAGAAGGAATATTTAAATGATAAAGTATTGGAGAACCTTTTATTTATGGAAAGTGGTTAACCCTAAAAATAAGGAAAATAGGTTAAGTGACCTAGAAATGGGTTAAGTTACCTAAAAGAAGAAATCATTATTTAAATGATAATGTAAGGTGACAAATTCAAGGTGGATTATCTAAATAATAAAGAGAAGTGAAAAAAATCAAGAAATGATAAAGTAAGATGAGAAAATCAAGAAGGAATATTTAAATGATAAAATATTGGAGAAATTTCTATTTATGGAAAGTGGTTAACCCTAAAATAAGGAAAATAGGTTAAGTGGCCTAGAAATGGGTTAAGTGACCTAAAAATGGGTTAAGTGACCTAGAGGATGAAAGTATAAATAACATAGCAATGGTCTCTTGTAGATCATCCTTTTTGTGGATCAATGGAGAGATTCTTGTGAGAATATATTTTGGAGTATTGATGGAGAGCTTCTTGTGAGAGCTTCTTGAGCATTTTTGGTGTGGAACACTTGAGCATATTTAAGATCTATATGTCACTGAGGTAACCAAGGATATCTAAGCCGAATTTCAAAAGGAAGGTGAAGACAAGAGGGCCGGAATTGAAGGGAGGATAAATTATTTTGATGATGCTTTCTAAAGTATGTTATTTACAGGTCATCTCACCATTTTCGCTATAACTTTTTTTCTATAATGATTCAGACCGTGAAATTGTTATTCCATTGAGAAAACATACCCAATTATCTGTGGTAAAAAACTCATCTTGTGGGTCATTGTATTTTGGGAGTTACACTCCGTGGAAAATAGGGTTTGTGGCTAGTCCTTAAACTAGTCAAAAACAGGTGTTTTGGGTAAAAATGTCATAACTTCTTCATAACAGATCCAAATTCATTGAAACCAAATGTGTTGGTTAGGGAACAGCCTATAGTATGTTTTGTAACAGTTTTAGATCATTTAAACAAATATTTCTTGTGGGGCATGCTCTACAAGGTCACTCTATAGAATAAGCCAGAATTAAGCAAGGTATGTCATTTTTGATATAACGCCTTTTATGAGAGGTTCCAAGTAGTGCCACCTGGAGGAATTGAATAAAACACACAGAAGAAAATTTTTTATCAATTTCAGATATTTATTCATTACACTTACAAAGTTATGATTATTTCAAGTTGGGGTTGTTGACTAATCCAAAACTAGTCATGGTTGAGACAAGCAGTTGATGAGTTGGCACATACATGAGGTGTATATTTGATGATGTTGGTACATATTGATGAGTCATTGTTGATGAGTAGTTGACACATGATTTTTATATACTTGGTACATGTTTGGATGCACTTGTTTATGGTACAGGTTGATTACAGGTTGTTTGGCACAGGTTGGTGCATGGTTGATGCACTTGTTTATGTTGACAAATTGATATCTGTTGAGGATTGTTGCCTCATATCAGTTGGTGCTGAGAATGTAAGATAAATATTGCATATAGATTTGGTGCTCTTGTATATTTGTACTCTATTCAGTTGTTGCTGAAAAACCCTCAGATTGAAGTCCATAATAAAAAGAAAAATTGTACATACATCTTGTGTTCTTTGTGTTCCTTGTGGAGATGATATGTTGTTGATATATATATATGATATGTATTCACATATAACTTATTATAAATGACAACAATGAGTAATGAGAAAATGTTGAATGTTAACTAAGGAGTTTTTGTTTAAGAGGGAAGTTGTATAAGTGGTAGGTGTGTCCAACACCATCTTCTCTTCCCAACTTTTTTGTTAGTCATCCTATTATTATTTCTTCTTCAGATGATGATAGTGAGAATGAAAATCCACCTCCACTTACTCATCTTCCTCCACTTGAGTCCATTGAACATGAACCTACACTAGCACCACATATTCCCAGATGGGTTTGTTCAATACGAGAAGCATTTGGTAAATTTGTTGATGATCCTATAGATCAATAACATATGCATTCATAGTTCCAGCAAGCCTCCTCTCTTTTATCTCAAGTTTCAAAGACTCGTGATACAGAAACATTTGCATAATCTTTTGTACATCTAGATTGGGACACAATAATGAATGAGGAATATGTTGGATTACTGAGAGGAGGGGTGAATCAGTAATCGCGCAATTATAATCCTTTTTAACCAAATAATCCAAGCATTTTATCAATGTAGAATTATTATCCAATAATGAGAAATAAGAAATGAACAATCATACACATACACAGTACACCAGTGTTTTACGTGGAAACTCAAAGTGGGAGAAAACCACGGAATGTTTTTTCTTATATTTCTTGAAGAATTACATTCATTGGAAGCACCAAATTCCTTTGTTTTCCAGCTGCAACTAGAAGAAGTCTCCAACCCCCTAGTTTCTTAGGCTACAACCTGAGGGAAGCTCCAACTCCCCAATTCTCTGGCTACAACCCCCTATGGTCTTCAGCTACAACCAGAAAGTGGCTAAAACCACTTGTCCTTGCCCCATCCAACCACCCTGAATTAGAAGTAGAATGATGGAACCACTGTCACACTATTACTGTGAGATATACCATTGTACAACTGTATCAACCTGTACTACTAACCTATATCCAACATGTACAATTGTTATGTAATTAATCTGTACCTGAACTGAACATGTATCTACAAAAATAAAACAGGTACGTGACCAGTAGTGTTGCAGCCTGCATATGTACGCGCCCTATATGTTATGCAGCCCATGTATGTACGCGACCAAACTATTATTCATCCTGTGTATGCCTTCTAAATCTAGGGTTTCTTTTCTCTTGAAAACTTCTAACCCTTTGTAAATTCTTTCACATAGATCTATAACCTGTCACTATATCTAGACTATAACTGTACCCTTTGCATGCATTCTCATACATAACCTTTAATCAAAGAAACTATGTCTCTCTCTAGTCATGTGCCATGTAGGTGTGTATAATCATGAACAAGTATAATATCACTCACATGATATTAGTCATCAAACCCTTTCTGATATTCAACTTCTCAATACATCAACCACTACACAATTACAATATCTCAACCATGTGCCATAAAAACCCTTATCCATATGCCAAGAAATACAATATGTGCCTCACAAGAAGTATCAATGATAATTATGCCAGCACTGTATTTATGTATATCTGACTTATGTAGAAGATCCCATGCAGCCACTAGTCTCTCTGGGGAGAATCCTCAAATATCCATTGACATTCCTCATGCATACATAAAAATCCAACTATTCATAGAAAAAAGACATGCCTTTTGAACCAATGGATGGATCTGATGTATCTGAGCACTTTAGACCTTCCTGGGAGCTTGATCTCAGAATCTAGAACCTTTGCATCTTAATATTCTCAAGTTTCCATGGCTTTACCAACATGTACTCACCCTATACACAGCTAGCCCGTGTACGTATGCACCCTATACACAGACAGCCCGTGTATTGTATGCACCCTATACACAGACAGCCCGCGTACGCCTCAGAAAATAGGGTTTTTTTGTATTCGTTGTAATTATGAGAATTTCTTCATCCCCTTCGTGCTACCTCAGATGCTCGCCACTTTAGATGTATCCACAAGTACTTACAATAAGCCTTACACAAAAATTAGATATACAATATGTACAAGTGTGTGTGTTCTTAATGAGTGAGCTTTTCCTCTTATTTATATCTTCATGTAGCATTACACTTTACTTATTTCAGGGAGTTCTCCATTCAAAATAATTTATTTTGCAAACACTTTGACTCTTGGGGGCTTCTATAAGACTCATGATGGTTCTCCAACTTCATATGGTCATAACTCTCTAACCGTGAGGAGTTATGTGGCGTTCAACATACTACCAGAAATGGCATGACAAGCACTATGCATCTAGGATAGTTTCACTGACAAATTCATTGTCCTTCATCTCATTATTCCACAATTAAGCATGGGTTCTCTAACCATACTTGTAGGATAACTCAATCCGCAAAGCGTCTTCCCGTGAGGGATTTCACCATAAGGGGACCACTTTGGAGTTCATCCATCTGTACTTCTTATCAACCATGACAAGACAATAATGAGTCATATTTACATCAAACAATATTGGCTCCATTACCCAAGCCTTTGTGTTATCGGGATTTCTTCAAGGATTGGCATCAATGAAAACCAACCTTAATCAACAATCTCCCCCTTTGGCATTGATGGAAACACTCTGATGCAATATTGAAATCATATCACTCATGATTCCCCTAGAACCATGCGCTGTCCTCTGCATCTGATAAATTTTCTCCCCCTGGAACCATGCCTCTATCCTCTGCATCTGATAAATCTCTCCCCCTTTGTCATCAATGGCAAAGGTATCTTTCCATCTGGGGTTTCTCCCCCTAACTGAACTCTCCTCTTATGGTGCTTCCTTGTGTACATCTAAAACATATAAAATAAGCATTCATTTTGGAGTAGAAATAACTCCAAGTCTATGGTGAAGATATTCAAAGTCTTCCCATGGAAGTGGTTTTGTAAAGATGTCGGCCACTTGTTCTTTTGTGCCCACATACTCAACTCTGATGTTCTTTTCTGCAACATGCTCCCGTAGAAAGTGATATTTGATTGGAATGTGCTTCATCTTGGAGTGCATCATCGAGTTCTTAAACATACTAATGGCACTTGTATTATCACAATAGATTGGAATGGGCTCATCATACTCAACTTGTATATCTGTCAGAGTTTGTTTCATCCAAAGAACCTGTGTACAACATGATGTTGTCACAATATACTCTTCCTCAGTTGTAGATAAAGATACTGATGATTGTTTCTTGCTTATCCATGATACTAAACACTCACCCAAGTAGAACGTTGCTCCACTCGTGCTTTGTCAATCATCAATACAACCTGCCCAATCTACATCTATGTAGGAAATAAGTTATATATCCTTTCCTTTTGGATACCATAATCCAAACTCTTATGTTCCTTTGAGATATCTGAAGATCCTCTTCACTGCTAATACATGTTATTCCTTTGGTGCTACTTGAAATCGTGCCACCTATCCAACTGCCTACATTACATCTGGTCTGGATGATGTCACATATAGTAGGATTCCAATCATTGACCTGTATTGTCTCTGATCTATAGACGTTTAATCATCATCTTTTCTCAACTTGCAACTGGTTTGCATGGGAGTGATAAATGGTTTGCAATCTTCCATTCTGAAACTCTTTAGCATTTCTATGATATACTTGGTTTGAGAAATAAAAATTTCTCGGTTGCTTTGATGTATGTGAAGTCCCAGAAAGATGGATAGTTCTCCAAGTAATGACATGTCATCATCACTACCAAAAATAATATCATCAACATAAACTTCAATTAATAAAATATTACCTTGACTTACCTTGATGTAGAGGTTGTTGTCTGTACTTCCTTTTATGAACCTTTCCTGTTGTAGACATTTATCCAGTCAAGAGTACCATGCTCTAGGAGCCTGTTTTAGACCATACAAGGTCTTCTTTAATTTGCACACATAATCTTCATTCTCTGACAACTGAAATCCTTCTGGTTGTTCAATGTAGACTTCTTCTTCAAGTTCCCCATTCATAAAATTTGATTTTACATCCATCTGATACACTTTAATATTTTTGGAGCATGCAAAAGCTAAAAGAAACCGGATTGCTTTCATTCTGGCAACTGGGGAAAATGTCTCTTCAAAGTTGATTCCTTCAACCTGTGCATATCATTTACATACCAATATAGCTTTGGTCCTTGTAACATGTCCATATTCATTCAATTTATTCCTGAAGACCCACTTTGTGTCGATCACATTCTTATTCTTTGGTCTTGGAACCAGTTCCCAAGTGTCATTTTTCTCTATTTGATCCAATTATTCATCCATGGAATTTTTCCAAAATTCATCCTTGTTGGCTTCTTCAAAACAGTTTGGTTCAATTGTAGATAAGAGTGTTAGGTGTGTTTGTTCTGGTGAATGGATTCTTCTTCTAGTCTCAACTCCTACATCTTTGTTTCTGATAATCTGTTCTGAAGGATGATTCTTCTGTACTCGTTTACTGGGTGTCTTTGGAGACACTTGTTGAAATTTCTCTTCTTCTGTCAGATTCTCTTCATCTTCCTCTTCTTCTTATTTTCATCTTATGCTTCTTCTTCTAAGAGTTGTTTCATTGATTCATTTTCTTCTTCCTTTGATTCTGGTTCGCCTGTTTCATCGATTGTCATGTTGATGATTTCCACAACTTTGTTCAATCTTAGATTGTAACACTTGTATGTTTTCCTTGTACTTGAGTAACCAACAAGTACTCCTTTGTCCACATGAGAGTCAAACTTTCCCATTCTACCATCTTCTCTTTTGATATAGGATTTGCTTCCAAAAACTCTGAAGTGCTTCACATTTGTTGGTCTTCCTTTCCATAGCTCGTAAGGATTTTTTTCGGTGTTGTTTTTGAGCATTACTATGTTTTGAATGTGAATTGATGTATGCACTGCCTGTGTCCAAAAAATATCTGTCAATTTTGAATCCATTAGCATTGTTCGAGCCATTTCCTGTAATGTGTTGTTCTTTCTTTCAACAACTCCATTTTGTTGAGATGTCCTAGCAACGGAGAATTGCCTTTTTATTCCATGATTGTTGCAGTACTCCATAAATTCCTTTGAGGTGAACTTTCCTCAATTATCAGATCTCAAGCATTTGATTTTTTAATCCATTTCATTTTCAACCATTTCCTTGTAGATCTTGAAGTTTTCAAAAGCTTCTGACTTCATCTTGAGAAAGAAAACTGCATTCATTCTTGTATAATCATCAATTAATAACATAAAGTATTTATCACCTTGTAATCCCTTTGTTGTAGTTGGTCCAACTAGATCAGTATGTACAATTTCCAGTGGTCTTGTCGTTGAATATTCCTTTGATTTGAACCTGGTCTTTGTTTTCTTTCCTTGTTAACAGTGCTTACATAAAGTATTTGTTGGTTTCATGATCTGGGGAATTTCTCTTACTGTTTCTCTTTTGCTGACTTTGACAAGGTTATCAAAATGCATGTGACCCATTCTTATTTTCCATAGCCGACTTTCATATTCCTTTCCTAGACAACACTTTTCATTTTCAATTTCACTTAACACATATATGTTGCTTGAAGTTCTTGCAGTTGTAGCAATCAATTTCCCTGAACCTTCTTTTCTTATCTCACACTTTTGTGAATCAAAAGTAAATTTATGACCTTGGTCACACATTTGAATCACACTTAGACGATTATGTTTCATATCTTATACTAGTAGAACATTCTCTGTCTTTTCATTCTTTTTCCCAATTCAAACTGTGCTTTTTCCAATGATTTTGGTTGAATCATCATTTTTTAAGGAGATTGTGTTAAGGTCCTAACCCGCACATAGGTATATCAATGTATACGGATATAATAAAGGTCAATATTAATAAGGCCTTTCAATAAAATAGAATAAGGCGGATGTAAGAAGACCTAATAGAAGCTTCCGCTTCTAGAAGGATCTTCCTCTAGATGCTTCTCTTGATAGACATTTTGTATAAATGAGGGTCGAGGGTATGAAAACCCTAGCTTGGAGATTATTGTAACAGAGCGTTGCTCGACTGGAGGTTGCCCCCTCGAAGAGGCCTGTGAACATTGCTTTCTGAATCAAAGTGCTTTTTCTATTGCTCTTTCGTATATCATTTCTATGTATTGTGAAGATTATGTTGGATATTTTACTGTTATTCTGCCATTTCTAGCATTTTATTTATGTTCTGCATATTTTATATAACTGGTATCTTGCAAGTGGTATCAGAGCACTTTCCTTGGCAGAAATTGTGGGTATTTTTTTTTCAGGGTAGAGACGTATTCCGGCGTCTTTAATCCACAGAGATCTGTCGTTACGTGCATAAACTCGTGGTTGAGGGATTCATACACGCAGGAAATACAAGTGGTTCTTAAGCGCACATCTGTTGGCCACCCTTGTAACCCCTGTTGATACCTCTTCGAGTGGTAGTGCATTAGACAGCACCTGTGTACGGATCGGCCTAGATTTCTTGAAGCCCTCTTTAGATAAACCTATCGACCATCGGACTGCTATAGTGTCACCGAGAACAGCACTCGGGAAGATACTCTCTAGTACCTGGGTAGTCGGGTAGTACGGCTAAGGGTACGGTCTATTATCCTTAGTTAGTGCCCTAAGATATTGGGTCGAGTACTACAGTTGGACCCCGCACGTATATCAGAGAGCTATAGCACAGGGAAAACCCTTGTCTGTAGAACCCTTGAATACCTAACCCTTAGGGAACATAAACAGCAACATAAACAAATTAAACCGGCGAGATCTATTGACACGCATCTGTGTTCAGGTTGATAAGTAAATACTCTTTGGTTCAGAATTTGGGGATTTCAGCACTGCAGCATTCTTCAGACCAAAGTGTAACCCCGTA
>ML781124.1:75209-100223 GCA_009831015.1 Picea engelmannii | reverse complement strand
CTTTTGAATATCCTTTCTTAATGTGACAATCTTTGCTTCCAAGTTTCCAATGATCCTGTCCTTTTCTTCTAGTTGTTCTTTGAGTGCTTCTTCAATTATTTTATCTTCTTCTATTTGAACCTTCAATTTTGTGATCATTTGTTATATTTCTTGAGTGTCTTCTTTCTTGTCTAGTTTTGCTTGTAGTTTCTTCTTTTTCTTCTTTTCTCTTCTGATAACTTCTATGGCACACATTAATTCTTCTCGAAAGTCAACTTCTGCCTCTTTAATTTATTCATATTCTTCTTTGGATTCTTCATATTCTTCTTTGGAGTATTCTTTATCAGAGTCTTCTACTGCCATGAATAGAACTCTTCCTGTCTCATTGTAACTGACTTCATCTTCATCTGATGATGAGATGTCTTCTTTGGTGCATAAGCTTTTCTTGAAAACTTTCTTTGTAGTTATTTTGCCTTTATATGTTTTTTTTCCTTTTAAGTAACCTTCATCATTTCTCTTTTTCTTATGAGGACATTTGTTAGCAAAATGACCAATACCATCACAATTAAAACAAATTAAAGGAAGCTTACCTCTATACCTACCGTTAGTTCCCTTGTTCAGTCTTTTGACGAATTTGGCCACTTCTTCATCATCTTCTGAGACGTCACTAGTGTTGCTATATTCTTCTTGTTGTTTTTTATTTTGCTTTGATCTTTTGGATGCTTTGAAGGCTTCTTCTTTTACATCTGGATTTTCTTGTTCAGTTCTCATTTCATATGCTGTGAAGATTCCATGCAGTTCGTCCATGCTTATTGAGTTTAGATCTGATCTTTCTTCTAATGTTGATATCTTAGGGTCAAATCTTATAGGAAGAGATCTTAGTACCTTTTGAACAATTACATATTCTTTGATTTCTTCTCCCAATCCTATGATTTCATTCACTGTTTCATCGACTCGTAAGAAGTAGGCTGCAATATTCTCATCTTCCTTCATTTTTAGTTGTTTGAACTGACCTCTGTAAGTTTTAAGTTTTTCTTCTTTGAATTTTGTATCTCCTTCATAAATATTTCGAAGCTTGTCCCAAATCTCTTTATCAGATTTACAATGTGCAATTTTGGTGAATATTGTTTCACTGAGACCATTCAAAAGTGCATTTGTGGATTTGAAATTATTTTGACCGAGTTTCACTACTTTGTCATTTGTTGGTGGAACTGTTGGTGGTGTGTATCCATCTACAATTGATTGCCAAATTTCAAATCCCTCTGACTGTATTTGTGTCTTCATCCTTATGCTCAAAAAAGCATACTTTTGTCCATCGAACTGTGGTATTCCATTTTTATACAAGTTGCTACTCTCCATGATCTACCTTTCAATGGTTAAACTGATTTCTGAAGGAACCTTCTCTAATACCAATTGTTGGATTACTGAGAGGGGGGGTGAATCAGTAATCACGCAATTATAATCCTTTTTAACCAAATAATCCAAGTGTTATATCAATGTAGAATTATTATCCAATAATGGGCAATAATAAATGAACAATCACACACATACACAGTACACCAGTGTTTTACATGGAAACCCAAAGCGAGAGAAAACCACGGAATTTTTTTTCTTATATGTCTTGAAGAATTACATTCATTGGAAGAACCAACTTCCTTTGTTTTCCAACTGCAACTGGAAGGAGGCTCCAACCCCCTAGTTTATCAGGCTACAACTTGAGGGAAGCTCCATCTCCCCAATTCTATGGCTACAACCAGAAGGAGGCTACAACCCCCTATGTTCTCTGGCTACAACCACCTATCCTTGCCCCGTCCAACCACCCTGAAGTATAAGTAGAATGATGGAACCATTGTCGCACTATCAATGTGAGAAATACCAATGTACAATTGTATAAACATGTACAACTGACCTGTATCCAACCTGTACAATTGTCCTGTAATTAATTTGTACCTGAACTGAACATGTATCTACAAAAATACAATAGGTACGCGACCTGTAGTGTTGCATCCTGCGTATGTGTGTGCCCTATATGTTATGCAGTCTGCGTCTGTACGCGGCCAAACTGTTATGCAGCCTACGTATGTATTCTAAATCTAGGGTTTCCTTTCTCTTGAAAACTTCTAACCCTCTGTAACTTCTTTCACATAGATCTATAACCTATCATTGTATCTAGATTGTAATTGTACTCTTTGCATGCATTCTCATACATAACCTTTACTCAAAGAAAATATGTCTCTCTCTAGTCATGTGCCATGTAGGTGTGTATAATCATGAACAAGTATAATATCACTCACATGATCTTAGTCGTCAAACCCTTTCTGATATTCAACTTCTCAATATCAACCACTACACAATTACAAGCTCTCAACCATGTTCCATAAAAACCCTTAGACATATGACAAGAAATACAATATGTGTCTCACAAGAAGTATCAATGATAATTATGTCAGCACTGTATTTATGTAGATCTAACTTATGCAGAAGATCACATGTAGCCACTAGTATCTCTAGGGAGAATCCTCAAATCTCCATTGCCATTCCTCATGCATACATCAAAATCCAATTGTTCATAGAAATAATACATATCTTTTGAACCAGTGGATGAATCTGATGTATCTAAGCACTTTAGACCTTCCTGGGAGCTTGATCTCAGAATCTAGAACCTCTACATCTTCATATTCTCAAGTTTCCATGGCTTTACCAACATGTACTCACCCTATACATAGCCAACCCGCGTACGTATGCACCATATACACAGACAGCCCATGTATTGTATGCACCCTATACACAGACAGCCTGCGTACGCCTTAGAAAATAGGGTTTTTTGTATTCGTTTTAATTCCAAGAATTTCGTTGTCAACACTTCATGCTACCTCATATGTTTTCCACTTTATATGTATCCACAAGTATTTACAATAATCCTTACACAAAAATTAGATATACAATATGTACAAGTGTGTGTGTTATTAATGAGTGAGCTTTGCCTCTTATTTATATCTTCATGTAGCATTACACTTTCCTTATTTTAGGGAGTTCTCCATTAAAAATAATTTCTTTTGCAAACACTTTGACTCTTGGGGACTTCTATAAGACTCATGATGGTTCTCCAACTTCATATGGTCATAACTCTCTAACCATGAGGAGTTATGTGACATTCCACATACTACTAGAAATGGCATGACAAGAACTATGCATCTAGGATAGTTTCACTAACAAATTCATTGTCCTTCATCTCATTATTCCATAATTAAGCATGGGTTATCTAACCATACTTCTAGGATAACTCAATCTGCAAAGCGTCTTCCCGTGAGGGATTTCACCATAAGGGGACCACTTTGGAGTTCATCCATCTGTACTTCTTATCAACCATGACAAGATAATAATGAGTCATCTTTACATCAAACAATATTGGGTCCATTACCCAAACCTTTGTGCTACTGGGATTTCTTCAAGGGTTGACATCAATGACAACCAACCTTAATCAACAGAATATTGTTCATTAATAGTGAACGATACCTGGGATCTTGCACATATTCTGAAACAAATAAAAGTTGTTACATGTAAATGGATATATAGAACTAATTATGCCTCAGATGGAAGTGTTGAAATACATAAGGCTCATTTAGTAGCCAAAGGATATTATCTAGTTGAAGGAATTGACTATAATGAAACATTTTCCCCTATAGAAAAAATGAATTCCATCCACCTTGTTTGAAACCTTTCTACCTCACATAAATGGGAGGTCCAAAAAATGGATGTTAAATCCACCTTCTTGCATGGGGATCTGCAAGAAGAAATGTACATGGAACAACCTCTCGACCGTTGGTTAAGAATGACTCCAGCCTTGTATGTTTCCTTAAGAAATCTCTCTATGGTCTTAAGAAAGATCCTCGAGCTTGGTATGCTAAAATGGATAGATTTCTTCTTGACACTGGCTTTTCTAGATGTCATTATGACCCCAATATCTATACCAAGAAAATAAGAAAACATCTCATAATACTTTTTATTTGTGTTTATGACCTTATCCTCACTCGTAGTGACCCTAAACTTTTAACCCATGTGAAATTCATCCTTAAAAATAAATTTTAAATCATAGACTTAAGTTATTTATATTATTTCCTTAGCCTGCATGTATTTCAAAACAAGGAAGGAATATTTCTTTCCCAGTATAAGTATACATGTGACCTTCATCGTTGCTTTCAAATGGATGATTGTAAACCAACCCCTTCTCCCTTTTAGTCTGTATTCAAACTTGTGGCGACTTGGACTGCACCCGAAGTAGATGTCACTTTGTGTTGTCAGTGATATGGTACCCTTTTGTATTTGACTCATGCCTGTATTGATATTTCCTTTGTTGTTAGTATTGTTTCTTGTTATATAAAAACACCCCATGAGAACCATTGGAAAGAATCAAAAAGGATGTTTTGGTATATTCAAGGTACAGTTCAATATGGGGTACATTACAGTTTAGGGGAGACTCCTTTGTTGGTTGGTTTCACTAATTCTAATTGGGCTAGTGACCCTAAAAATCGAAATTCTACTGCAAGTTGTGTTTTTAGTCTTGGTTTTAGACCTGTCACTTAGGATTTTAAGAAATAATAATATTTGTATCTTTCTTCAACAGAAAAAAAAATTTGATCAATGGTTAATGCAAGTCAATAAGCCTTGTGACTTCAACATAACCTTTCAAATTTTGGATTCCAAGAGAGAAATCCGAGCACCCTCTGGGGTGACAATCAGAGTGCAATCAAGGTCACCAAATATCCACTTCAACATCAACTCGGAAAACACAATGAGCTAGAAATGTTGTTCATTAGAAATATCATTCATGATCGTGTTCTTGAAGTTATATTTTTCCATATTTATGATAAAGTTGTGGACATTTTCACAAAGTCTCTTACAAAAGTTGTAATATACCTAGACTCCAAGCCAAATCTTGTCACTACAAAAATGACTTAGCCTACTAACATGAAAATTTTAAAAATGCTCCATACTTATAAAATAAACCAAGGGGATGCAGGCCCATAATTTAACATGTATCTAACAGCATATATTAAAATGTGAATGTAATTGTTCAAGCAAAACAGTAATAAACAACATTCATATAAAACATTTACACATCGAAACAATCATATTAAAAACAACAAAGAACTTATTTGTTTATAAATATAACCAAATGGTTGCATACGAAGGATGAACCTCCCAACCATATACATTGTTGTTCATTTTCTCTCAACATCAGGCCACCCTCAATATTAGGCTATGAGTCCACAAGGATATATGTCCATTTTTTCTTTCCACTCTCCACACACAACAACCCCGAACCCAAGTTCCAAACTCTAGTAACAGTTCCATTCCATCATATTTCTTCCCCACAACCTACACGACCCAAGGAATGTACCCCCTTCACCGCTCTCAATCCATTGGATTGTATCACTCATTTATCAGAGCTTCTAATGCACTCGATTGGGAAAGAATCTCTCCACTGGTGATATCAGGAACTCTCAACTTCTCCAATAGTGCTCACAGCATCCTTCACAAGGCTCTTGATCCATTTCCTCAATGGGAAATGCACTACAGGATTATAGCCTATTTTTCAGGCACATTGGCCATGTTTCCATCATATGCACATCCCAATAACGGTTTCCTTCAACAACAGCATGGTTGGTGCTCTTCCCAACACTTAACTCCTCTCTTGTTTCCCAAGAACTACATGTAAAAGTTGTCTCCCTTCTGCATTCAAAATTCTTTCTCTTTTCCTTGCTTTATTGACTCACACTCTTCCCAAAGATGATTGTACTTCAACCCCATTCTCCCAATAAATATGGGATGTGACTCCTCACACCCACCCTCTTACATGAGTTTAATAATTGGCTCTAGGAACACTCAACAACAAATAGAAGGTTATACCCAATGACAATAATTCAAGAATATGGGTTGGATTAATACCCACGAATAGTTCCCCCCTTGGACCCCCTCTCTCTTGTGGAATCATAGTCCCCCATCATTTTCATCCCTCTCATATCGCAGCTAGTAATTATTACTTTTATTAATCATTTCAATGTACAAAATACATAGTTTGTCCCTTGGCCATTTTAATCAATACAAGATCTGTGCCCCAACATATTGGCTCACCAACCTAATTCGCATTTATACAATTACATTTTAAATTGCAGGAATTAAAGTTGGGGATGTTACAAAAGCAAAATTTTCCAAACTCCGATCTATGTTAGGAGTTCAGGAAGTTTTCATTAAGGGGGGATAGGCTCTAATGCCTCTTTTCTTCTCCATTTGTGTTACCTTTGTAAATTTTTCAATCATATCCCAAGTTGTTGTTAAGGAAGGAAGTTAGGATATTTAGACACTTACGAGTTAGTTAATATCAACTTTTTCTAATGTGTATTTAGTTAAAAGTGGGTTTCTTTAGTATGCATTTGTAGTTATGTAATTTGACAGTCACGATATGTTCTAGACATAAATTTCTCCAATGGCTCATATTCTCCTCGACACTAACAGCTATTGATCTATGGCTTAACACTCGATTGGTCCATGACCTCTATTTAAAGAGCATGGAGACTTATTTTCTAAATATTGATTGTGAGAAACTTTATGTATAATTTTTTTTCTTTTGCATTAATATATTGCCTCAAGTGGTCGTGTTAGCTAAGGTCATGGATTGTTTCCCTCTTCAAGGTTTTTAACCACATAATACATGTATTAATATTTGATCTAGTTGTGTGAGCAATTGCTTAAAGTGTTCATCTTGTGTGGAAATACCATGTTTTGTCGAATAGACAAGCTGCCTATAATCAATAGAGACACCTACTATGTGGCAAGACACTCCAGAAAACCAATTGAATTTGTGCCCAATTATGAATCATTAACTCTCCATTATCTCATAAAGCATGTGTTTTTCACAATCATTGCACTCAATAACTGTAGGCATAGTAGAGTTTTTCATGTGGTAGAGGATATGGCATGTCCTTGGCTCTCCCATCTCGATGCCACTAAGGTGATGTGTGAGGATTTAAATCATGCAGTAATTAATACAATTGAAGTGCCTTTCAAATCATTCCTTATGGGATAGATATATGTTCATACCCCGCATTTTTTAATTGAAATCCTTGGCTTAGATCTATGCCTTTCTTATCCCATTCATCTGCTTTCATATTGAGATCCCTTTTGATGTGGTCGAAGGATATTTTAGAAAAGGATATGGCTTCATTTTTTAAACGAGCGACAAATAATTAGCAAACTATGTGTATATGCAATTCCCTTGTTTTTTTTCAGCTAAAAATCCAATATTAAATCCATAAAAAAAGATCATTATACCAAAATTGCCATTTTGTAACTCATCCATGCATAAGAAAGTTCAATCTATCTTCTATCAGTTTAGAATCATTTTGAAACAATCAGACGAGTTAAACATAGAATAACATGGAATTTTGAAACAATGAGACCAATTTAACATTGAATAACATGGAATCAAAGGTTAATAATTTATCAACTTTAGTTAATTTTAATAAGAATAGCATTGTATTAAAATTTGAGAAAATGTCAATTTTAATTAATGTTAGTTAGATTAATAGGAAATCAAAAGCTAAGAATTTATCAATTTTGATAAATAATTTCTTCGAGACCCTCAATAATCCAGATTGAGTCTACCATCTCCTGCCAATTTTTCATGTGCAAAAAGTGAATGACTACCTTCATTACTTGTGAAACTCTCATATATAGGATATTTGTACTTTGGTGCAGCTCAAGGGCCCAAGATAGATTTCTAGCAACACAAGACCAAATATGTAATGAATTATTTGTATTTAGTATTGTTGTAGAGTCCAAGTATTGGGTGTTCTAAACTTCAACATGCATGTATATACTAACAAATCCAATAAGTACACAGAATATCAACAAAAATAGAACTAGATATCATGTAAAAGAATCTATAAGAAATTTAATTTATATTTTGTTATACATCAAAGAAAGATGCATATGGATAGCACAGGGACCCATTTGTAAGTTGTTATGTAAGAACAAACCCTCTCTACTCTTCAAAACCTACAATGTGATAAAATCAACAATATTTGTCCATCTTGCATTGAATGTGTTAAGGCCTTAACCCTCATTAATTATTAGTATATTAGTTGTGGTTAGGTTGGCTTAGAGGTAGCTTACATCATGTTCACTTTATCTCCTATTTATAATACAGGAGATTCATTTGTATATGCATCTTGTTTTATGCAATGAATATATTGTAAAGGGAGGTTCCCCCCTCGAAATAGCTTCTTATTCATTAACTCTTTGTCATTCTAAGGCATGAACTTACTTCTTCTTTCTATTTTTATGCTATTTTGGAAATTCGGTTCATAACATTTGGTATCAAAACTTGCAATCTTTGGTTTGGCTCATTCAAAACTGACCATCCTACTATTTTTGCTATAAAAAAAATTATAGGATGTTCCAGCTAGGAAAATTTTCAGGGAACTGTGAAGGCATGGCTAAGTACCTATGCTAAAAATTCCAAATTCTAGTTCACTATGAGTTCAAAATTATAATATATGGAAAGTTAGGATTTTTTGACTAATTCGGTAACTAGTCTCAAATAGGTGTCCAATGGAAAACAATCATATCTGATTCTAGAGAGATATAAATTCAGTGCCAGCAATTACATTAGACATAAGATGGACCCTTTTGTTTCAAATCAAAATTTTAGAAGTAGATCAAAAAAATTGGACACATGGTGGGTCATACAAGCTCGCTCTCTTGAAAAGTTCAAAATCAACAAGTTTTGGGAAAGTTTCCATATTTTTTTGTTGGCACGTAAAAGTTTGTTATAACCTATAGAATTGTAGAGTATACATATCAAAGTATTATAAGACAAAATTTCAAACTTAGAGGTGGATAAATATTAGAGTTACGCCTGGTGGAAGGTCAGCCAACAAACCAAGATTTTTAAGGTATGTTTACTTGAAACTTGCATATTTTTTATTGGAATATTTGTTTAAGGTGATTCAAAAGGTATGGTAGATAGAAAATGGAGGAAAACTTTAGTAAATATTATTGGGTTCAAATGGAAAGAGGTGTTGTAAAAAAATTTACACCCACTAAATTTCCAAAGAGCTCATCCATGACTTGTGAAAAAACAGAAGAAACATAAAACCAAGTATCCAAATTGTGGAACCAAGTTAAGGAATTGGATGATGGGATGGTGAAACATGTTGATTTGGTCCATTTTCAAACATAAATAGAAAATAATATGGATCAAAAGATAGAAAAATTGCAGAGTTCCATGGAATCCATGCTCATCCATATCCTAGATGAGAGGCTCTCTAAAAGTGATAATGTGACACAAGGAACTCATGAAAATAAATATAGTACTAAAGTTGAACAACCTTCCATCAATAATCATATCCAAGAGGATTTAACTCTATTATTGGAGCGAATCAAGGATGGGTTCCTAAGGGTGTCCACTCTCCCAATATTGAATCAAGGAAGTTTGATGGAATAGATATCTTTACATGGGTAAACCAAATAGAGAAATACTTCAAATTGCATGATATTATGGATGATAAGCAAGGGATTTCCTTATCAACTTTGTACTTTGAGAGAAGACCATCAATGGTATAAATGGGTAGTTAAAAGGAAGACCCATTATTATCATTACACTTCGGGTTTATTTACAAGAGACTTACAAGCATGATACAGTAATGTTTGGGAAGAAGATTACTTTAGTCAATTGACAAGAATTAAGCACTTAGGTGATGTTAAAGATTATAATTCATAGTTTAAGGTACTGACCACAAGGGTGGATAACATAAGTGACAAATATATGTTTTAATCTTACATGGGTGGATTAAAAGAAGACATTAAACATGAACTTTGCTTAAAACATCCTGAAAATGTTATGGAAACTATGCAATCCACTCGTCATATTCAAGCCAAGAATAGGGCTACACACAACACTACCACTGGAACACATGTAGGAAGCAGAGATATATTTTTGCCTCAAAGGGAAAACCTACCTCATTCTACTCAAATATCACAAAGGGAATGGATGAAATAAGAGAAAAATGAATATATGTTGGTTGCAATAAAAAATAATCCAAAGAGCATAAATTTCCACAAACAAAATTGTTCACCTAGGAAAATAATGATGAGGAGGAAGTGGATACATCCACACAAATGGGTGAGGAAGAACTTGTGAACTTCAAAGGTCAAGAAAAAGATGTATGAATTTTGCACAAAATAGATCCAAACATGTGTAAAATATGTGTTCATGCATTTGTATAGTTTGTTAGCACCCCAAACCCTTGAGATTGTAGGATACATTAAAAAGAAAAAGATCATATTACTTATTGATTCAAGTAGTACCCATAGCTTCATTGATAAAAACAAATTAGCAGAGAACCTCAATTGTCTTGTGTATCCAATGACAAATTTTCAAGTTTTGGTTGCTAATTGGGGGAGTATTGATTGTGAAGAAAAATACCATAACATTCAACTTAGTATGGGAGAATATAATTTATCAATCCCAATGTTTCCATTCTTATGGGAGGAGTAGATGTTGTTTTGGGGATTCAATGGTTGATAACATTGGGTATGGATTCTACAAATTATAATGAATTATTCATGAGATTTGAATTAGAATGAATTTTATATGAACTCAAATGGTTAAAATATGCACCCTCTTAGGAAGATCACCTCTCATAGAATCGAAAGGCTCATAAAATAGAGTAGTAGTGGAGCTACAGTTAAACATTATTCTATGGAACTAAAGCACTAAGATGAAAATACTCCAGAGGAATTAAAATATACCTCGGAAAAGCACCATAAGGTCTTCCAAGAAACTCCTAAAAGGATACCCCCACCTAAAGATCATGAACACCAAATTGAAATCATAACTAGAAGTAATTATTTTGATAAAAGGCCTTATAGATATCCACATCAACAAAAAGTGGAGATTGAGAAAATGGTATAAGACATGTTGGTTGTGTTGGAAAATTATTGTCATTTATGTCAAAAGACAGGGGGAGACTACTAAGTTCATAAGAGTCCATATTATGAATCAGAAAAAGGAAATAGAGGAAACAGAGAACCGGAAAGTTTCAAAGTGGCAGATGTGGGTGCATGCTTCTGTATCGAAATTAGGTTTTATGAAGGCTAATCCTGTGCATTTAACAAATATCCAATCACATGTTGAAGTTGGATGAGATGATCATGTCAAAGAGAAATGGAGGGAAAAAATAGAGGCGGTAAAGAGTTATGTGGCAGAGTGATCACAGTTTGTTGAAGCTCGATGGCACAGAGGAAGATATAAGAAGCAATAATCCTAGTAAGGGAGGTCTCGATGGCCCGGTTAACCAAATTGAAGAAAATATGAGAAAAGACAATATCCCACATGCACAAGGAAAAATGATTTTGATGGATTTATAATGAAAAGGTGAAGTAACATAGTTTGAATGTGAATGGAAGAACCACAGAACCCTGTGCAAGGCGTTAAATTTTGTGTCATGGGACCCAATTTATATCAAATATCGGATATCGCATGAGAGCACAGTGTTAAAGTTTCAGAGGCCCAATGGGTCGATATCCCAGTGACTCGATGTAGCATATCGGATATTAGGATATAGGGAGATCAACAACTAAGATCAAAGGATTGATACCTTGGCATATCGGATATCGGAGGGAGAGATTGAGTATAATTTTTTTAATTTTACATGGGCTCGATGGCCCATTGCCCCGGTGGTATGATATCTACATATCAGATATCGGAAGAGTGGAACATCATTAAAGTATTGAAGTCTCGATGGGCCAATGGTCGATTCCACATAATTCTCCATTCCAGCACAATAACAGTAACCAATTCAGTATGGTTGTCTATGAGGAGGACACCTCATATTCTATGTCATATCGGATACTAGATCGGGGCAGATGGTTGGAATGCAGTGTTAAATTTCCATGGGACCCATGGCCTAGTAGACCCGCTGGACAAAACATAGCATGAAAAGGTTCCATATTGGATCAAGAATAATGGTGAACATGTAGTGTTGAAAGTTTGGTGGGTTGGTTAACCAATTTTCTGGAAGGCCAATGATGAGGCAATACATGTGGCACAAGGTGATTAGGTCTGTCAAGAAAAGGTTCCACAGACAAGGTTCCATAATTGAATCAGGGTAGATGAGTGAAAGCATAGTGTTAAATCCCTGAGCACCTGGTGGGTCGATGCCCTGATAAGCCAATGGTGATTCCATGTATGTTCCATAAAAAATGCCATGTCAGAACCACGAGAACAGCCACATGTCAAGCCACGTACTAGTGTCGATTCAACATGGTGTTAGAACAAGGATGGAAGACATGATTACATCAGTAGTCATGTATCGATGCCACATCATCCAATACACATGGAATTAGTCCATGTGGAAACTAGGTCATCTACCACATTAGCATACCGACAGATTGGATACTAGAATATTGGAGGAGCAATGTTGTGTTGAATCTCTAGGGGTCGGTGACCTGGTGGTGTTATAGCAAGATTTGCCTCACCCTATGAAAAATTGCAAAAAAGGCCTCTTTCCATTTCCATATGCAGACTTGAAGTCCCTTTTTGAAAATCCCAGAGCTAAAAACATTACTTTTCCACATGTACGCGCCCTACCTATAGTACAGCATGTGTATACACAGGTTTCACCACTACAGCCCACGTACATCAGGATTTGTGCCCAAAATTAAAAAATGGTGTCAGGTTTCCATGTCACATCATGAGATCTATGATCCTTAGCCTTCCATATACTAGAAACATTATGAATCGAACCTTCAGTTCCACTTGAAGGCTACAAATGGGCTAAATCTGAGCTATGGAAAAGAGGAGAAGAATTCAACTTTGAGAGCAAAGTTACTCTGGAGAAATTACTCACTTCATATTGAGTCTGCATCCCTTTGTCATTTTAACTCTAAACAGATTGTTCATCCCCCAAGCTCTTCCCTACTTGATTGAGAACCTCATTGTCTCTTTTATATGATCTTGCCTTTGATGGAGGATTGAAGTGGTGGAGGCTCGACTGGAAGGAACTTAGTTTATCGGTTATGAACCGTGCCGACACGGAAGTTTGTATTTCATTCACTTATGTTGATTACATTTTAATAGAAATACTCTTTTCTCGTCCAATTAATATCTTGCAAATATTTGAATTGTTATTCCATGGGCGTATTTGTTATGAATGTTGATGGATTATGTTATTGAATGTGCTAACATTATATATTATCACCATATGCTTGTGTTTCTTGGTTGTTGAGGACAAATTGCAGGTGTATTTATTTGAGTCAAGTGCTCAACAGTGGACTTCATTGAACATCTGGACGAGGTAGGCCTTTTATCTTGTCTTGCTAGCATATTTGTTTATATAGCATACTTGAGATTAGAGTTGATTTATGCAATCATTTCCGTCTGTTGTGGTTTACCCCTAGCCATAGAGATATTTTCCTCATAACAAGTGGGTCAATCACTAGGCGGTATACTGGATTGGAAGAAAATTTTGAGGTGAAAATTTAAAGGCCCAGGGGGTTGGTAGGCCAAGTGGTCCCGATATCAAGCGAACCAGATCAATGGTCGAATTCGATCTAAGATGATTTGATAGTTGAGATCAATTTGGAGTATCGACACATTGTTGAAAGCATGAGCTTGAAGTTATGGTGGATAGATATACTATATCAGAGTACCAACGAATTCGAAGGGGTGAGTTTCGAGCCCGATGGATCGGTGACCCAGTAGGCCCAATGGTCCTGATATTAAGAGAACTAGAGATCGATGGTCCAAATTTTATTCGAGGAATGATCCAACAATTGTTGTGTAGGGTGTATGGAAGGCTCAAGGGGTCAGTGACCTGGTGGATCTAGTGACATGTGGATACACGTGAGATAACGTGATTGGATTGGGGAGGATTCCATGAGTAAGGTTCCATATGAGCACCTCGGTAATTGTTTGAAGCATGGTTAAATTTCAATAAATTGATACTCGATATACGGTGGTCCCAATATCTAGGGAATGAGATCAACAATTGATATTTAATCGAGGAGATGATATGACAGTTGTTGTGCATTGAGTTTGTGTTGTGTGTTTTGGTATCCAATGAAAAAATCAATGTTTGAGATCAAATCAAGGGATGATCGAATGGTTATTGAGCGTTAAGGGTCTGTGTGAAGATCATGTGCAATGGAAGTAGATTGAGACCAGTTTTGAGGGATTGTTAAAGCCCATTTTTAAGGAAGATTGAAAGGGTTTGGAGATAAACTCATGGGAACGAACCTTTTGTATGAGGACAAACCCTTGAGTGTATGCTCGATATAAATAATGATGCCCTGATCATTTTGCAAAGAAGATAAGTGAGAAATAGTGTATGTGAATTGTGGAAGAGAAGTTAAGGCTATAAGGTTCAAGGATACTAGAGAATGGGAGAGAAGATAATGTAATCGTATAAGGGTGGTTGGTAGGTGCAAGGTGAAAGGAACAACTGAAGTCTTGCAGATTGTGAATTGGTGGAGAGTGTTGTGATAGAAAAGATATGGTAGCAAATTTATGCAAGTAAAGGTTTGAAGCAAAGAGATTATTTGGTATTGTTGAAAATTTGAGGAGATTGGTGTCTCTAGTAGGTTGGTGCCTACATCTTGTTGATTTTGTGCTCAACCAAGCGTATTTTTGTCTTCAGCGGGTTGGTGCCTACAAATATTGCAGTTGTAGGTTGGTTTCTACAGGTATTGTTGAGTTGGTGCTCATTTGGGGAGATTGGTGTCTCTTGCAAGTTGGTGCCTGCAAATATAGTAACAGTAGGTTGGTGCCTACATGATATTATAAAGATCATTTTTGTGTTTTTCTCCCATTTTGGTTTCCATGTTAAATATTTTTGTACTGTGGATTGTATGGTTGTGTATATTTATCATTAACTACTTATGGTTGGTGATGCAATCACCCTATCTTATGAAATCAATCCTTACGAGAACCATGTGTCTTCCCATAGAGTACACAACCAACATCATACTAATATCTAACATAAATTAACGATTAATGAATGCCACAAGGAATTTTATTGCTACGGGAAAAGAAAATAAGAGATAAAATTTATGGACGGGAACAGGAATATCTTCATTAATCATAACAAAAATTCATTTATAGATTTATTACATCTCAGACAAATATGGAATAGTTCTCTCCTTTGGCTCTAACCCTTTTGTTGTCTTTTCTCTTTTTTGTTTCTTCCTATGTGAATTAAGTCAAATTTTGTTGATCTCTTCCGAGTTGAACCCCCTACACTATTTTCTTTCCCCATTTATCTTTTTGTTTCTTGGAATTTGAACTGTTCAAACCATTCAACTTCCCCAACTATTTCTTGTTTTCCCCCTGGTTATTTACACATTCCACCTTCCCAAAACCATTTTCCAAATGTTGAGTTGACGAGAATTAAATGTTTGTGGCAACTTAAACGATTCATTTTTCCACACTTATTTGACCTGCCACTTTTCATGAGCCTATTATAATGCACATGGACCTTAAAATTCATAATTCATAACCTCTAAATATGTCATGCATGTGTTGAAGCAACTGTTACATAATGTGTTGTAGCAATTGTTTCAACATGTGTTGGAACCAAGGAAACTTTTAGGGGCTAAATTTTTCCCATGGGCTAATTTTCCATGCTTTTTCCCAAAAAAATATTATCCATTCTAAAAATGATTAGCCCAAGTTCTATAAGATAAAAACATTTACCTTAAAAATAGCCAAAATTTTATACAAACTATATAAAATCCTTAGAAATTTTGAACATTTTTACAAAATGTTGTCAAACATTGTATAGTTGGCATATTAAGGACTAGTAAGAATTGCCAAGGTTTCTGCATTTTAAAATAAAATTCCATCCTTAAAATCATCCTTGGTTACAACAATTGTTACAGCATGTGTTGCAGCAATCGTTTTAGCACAGTGTTGCATCAACTGTTACAGCAAAACATGTTACAACAATAGGAATTTGGCACTTATTCCTTCCTATGACTTATTAACTTAAACTTGAAATATTTTTGGGTTGATGTGAATTGTTTGAGGCAAAATATGTTCATGCATCAGACATCCTTGGTAAGAAAAACATGATCCCCAGCTCATGTTTATGCAATTGTATATCTAGAAGAGGATGAAGATCCTTGTAGTCACTCTAAATCCTTTTCAAAAACCCACGATGCATCTTCAGAGCCCATGTTTCTCCACTTGACTAAATATTCAAAATACTCTTTATTTTTGGTCTTCTTGCGAATCCTCTTCATCAAGACTTGTTCCAATTCCTCGGTTTCTTTAACAGTTGTTTCTTCCATTCGTCCAAGGTATATTTTTCACCATTCTCATATCCCTCATGAAACTCATACAAGTCAACCACATTGAATATTGGAGAAATGTCAAAATCTTCCAATAATTCCAACTTGTATTCATTATCAAAAATCTTTCTCAAAATTCTGCATGGCCCAATTTTCTTGTAGTTAAGCTTACTATACATACCTCTCGGAAATATTTCCTTCCTCAAGTGTTTCATTACCAGCACTCCTTCTTCAAAAACTTTTTGTCTACTTCATATATCTACTCCTTTAAACTTGGTATTGCTCTATTGTATCTTTCTCTTTACATGCTCATGCATTTCTTCCATGATCTTTGTAAGTTTGCTTACATCGGTGCTCCTTTTTTCCTTCATATTGGGAAACTTAACCAAATCAACAACTCCTTTTATTGACCTGCCATAAATAATCTGAAATGGAATCTTTCCCACATAAATGTTAATGGAATTATTGTAAGAAAATTCAACCTATTCCAAGATCAAACCCCAATATCCTAGCTTCTCCCCACTCAAACTCCTTAAAAAATTTCCAAGACTTCAATTCACCACCTCAGCCTTTCCAACCATTTGACGATGATATGAAAAATTGTACCACAATTTTGAACCCATCTTTTTCCAAATTATCCTCCAAAACAATCCCAAGAAATCTCGTATCTCTATCAGAAGTGATACTTCTTGGTAGCCCATGTAATCTCACAATCTCTCTGGAAAAACAAAATAGCAACTTTAGTAGCATCATTTGTTTTCTTGCATGGTATGAAATGTTCCATTTTCTAAAATATATCCACTACAACCATCATAGATTCATGATCTCTCTGCATTATAGGTAGTCCTAAAAAAAATTCCATACTTATATCTTCCCATGGCCTCTCAGGTGTCGAAAGTGGTGTATACAATCCTGTGTTTTGAATCCTTCCTTTGGCGAGTTGAAAAATTATGCATCACTCAACAAATTTATTAACATGCTTGTTGATAATAGGCCAAAACTATCTTTCCCTCACCAATGTCATGGTCTTATTAATTCCAAAATGTCCACCTAAACCTCCGCTATGCAACTCTCTATTAAGATTCAGCTGTAGTGAGCTATGTGGAATGCACAAACCTTGGTTCTTGAACCAAAAACCTTCTTGAAGATAAAAATCCAAATATGGTGGTATATCAATGCTCCAAGGTGATTTGAATGTTTTCCAAGCCTCTGCAAAATATGTGTCTTCTCCATACAATTCTTTCATACATTCCAAATTAACAACTTCAACTGACAAACTATTCAACAGCAGTATCCTTCATCTCAATGTATATACAACTCTATTCGACTTTCCAAACTTGTCTTTCAAAACAAACAAGTAACTTTGCAAAAATTCTACCCATTTGGAATGTTTTTTATTTAACTTACCTTGACTATTGATGTACTGCAATGCCTTATGATCAGTAAATAAGACAAACTCCTTTGGGAATAAGTAATGTTGTCATTTCTTCAAGGATTGTACAAAAACATAAAACCCTTGATCATAAACAAAGTACTTTTTCTTAGCGCCATTCAATTTCTCGTTGAAGAACACAATTGGTCTTCCTTCTTGGCTCAAAATTGCTCCAATAGTTGAACCACTTGCATCACAATCCACTTGAAACACTTTATTGAAATATGGAAGTGCTAAAACTAGTTGTTCAGTTACATTTTTTTTCAAATATTCAAATGTCTTCATGGTTGCTATTGTCCACTTAAAATTTCCCTTCTTCATGCATTCAGCAAGTGGTGCACAGATCTCGCTAAAATTTATGATAAACTTCCAATAGAAGTTTTCCAAACCATGGAAAATTATCACATCAAACATACACTTAGGTGTTGGTCACTCCAAAATAGCCTTAACATTTTTAGAATCCATCTTCAAAGCTTCCTTGGAAATCACAAATCCCAAGTATACTAACTCTTCCTTTAGAAATGCACATTTCTTCAAATTGATCAACATTTTCTCTTCTCTCAACCATTGTAACACTTTTCTCACATGCTCCAGGTGTTCTTCTTTAGTCTTGCTGAAAATCAAAAAGTCATCTAATTACACAACAAAAAACTTACCCAAAAATCGTTTCAAAACTTCATTCATAACTCTCATGTATTTGTTTAGCGCATTGGATAGTCCAAATGGAAGAATTGACCACTCAAACAACCCATCCTTTATCTTTAACATTTTCTTCCATTCATCACGTTCCCTTATCTAAATTTGATGGTAACGACTCTTCAAATCAATCTTTGAAAAGTACTTATCCCCACTCAAACAATCCATGAGGTCATCCATTCTTGGTAAAGGAAATATGTACTTGACAGTAATCTTGTTAATAGCTCGTGAGTTAGTACCCATTATCCTTTCACCTCCTTTTTTGGGTGTCAAGACTATAGGTACAGCACACAAACTCAAACTCTATCTGAACAATCCTTTGTCAAGTATATCTTGCATCTACTTATTTACTTCCTCTCTCTCTACTGGAGTCATTCGATAAGGAGATTTATTCAGTAGACTTTATCCTGGTATCAAATCAATATGATGTGATATACTTCTCAAGGGAGGTAAACCTACTGGTAGATCATCTCCAAAAACCTCCTTAAACTCAATCATTAAAGATTGAATTTTCGGTGGCATAGGACTCATTTTTTCGATCTCCAAAACTTCTCTTGTTACTAAGGCCAAATAGAAATGATTCCTCTTTTGTTCTCTCAAGAATTCCTTAATTGAACACAACAAAATGAGATTGTTGCCACAAATATTTCTGATGTTATTTTCCTTGATATCATTACCATTCAACTAAGTCTCCAACATTGGCTCCAATCTATATCGTTTTCCATCCATTAAAAAATCATAATTATTCTTCCTCTCGTCGTGGAAAAATTATATGTCAAACAACCATGGTATTCCAAGTAGTACGTGACAAGCATCCATCTCTACTATGTCACACAATACCTGCTCACTAAACTTTCCAATCTAAAAACTCATCAAGCATTTCTCAGTCACGGTCACCCGTTGTCCTTTTTTTTAAAATGAGACCTTATATAGATTTGTATATGGAATTATTTTCAACTCCAATTTATCCATTACTTCTGTGGATACTAAATTTTCTATACTTCCACCATCTATGACAATATGAAAACACTTATCTTGATTTTTGAATTTAGTTTTGAACACTCTCTTTCTCTGTGCAGGCTCTTCTGTTGCCTTTGTCTTAGGCTTGATTAATAATCTTCTAAACATTAGGTTTTCTCCTTGCTCTTTTGAAGTACTTTGACATTGCCACCATCAGCTTTTATCTCAGATGCCTGGGTAACATGTGTCCTCGCCTTATTTCTTCTCGATGTGTTCTTACTCTCTGAACATTCTGATGCTTTATGAACCTCTACTCCATATCTAAAACATGTAATCACATACTTGCCTCAACCAAAACCTATGCATGTTGTTACATAATATTTCCCCTACGGACAAGTGAAATATTCCTTAGATATCTAGACCCATATTGTCCAAGATAGAAAAAAAAAAAATGGACACTAACATTCCTTTAGATCTATTCTTTATGTCTATAGGCATAGAATATAGAAGAAAGAAGTGTGAATTACTCTTTTTCGATGGTTTTCCTCATTGATCTTCAATCTTTGGTCTTGTTTTCCAAGATTATATCATGATGAAGAAAGTCTGCAAGGAACAGAACAACACCTTCTACTCCTACAATATATCATTATATAAGAGCAGATCTATTTATATAGACATACATGTAAACAACAGTATGAAGGAAATAGGCCAAGTTATATTAATGGAGAAACACAGTGAAGTACTTACAAACCAATGTTTACATTGCAGCAGATCCTCCAAGCTCTTCATTCCATCCCTTGCTTGAATATCTCAAGATCGGAATGATGATGCTTTGATGAATTCTCCTCACAAGATCAAAGGTTTGATACTCTGAAATCCTTTCTCCCCCTTTCACCTTGGAATGCACTCAATATATAGGAGTTGGAGGCTTAACCACCATGAAGTATTTTAGGAAATGGTTGAGGATTTAGCTCCATAAGATGGGATTGAGTTCACCTAAGATGAAGCTATGAGATATGACTCAAATCCTTGACTTCATATTCTTGGACCTAACCCTTAGAATAAGATGGGCCAATAACTCCCTCTAACCACTCCAACGCTCCCCCAGTATTGAGGATAGAGTGTTGTCAATGCTCCCTATACATGGGAAGGGGAGTAGTGATAAGATTTCAACGCTCCCTATACATAGGCAGGGGAGAGTTGACCTTCAAAAATGGTCAAAATCTCAAGGTAAAAGGAATCATTTCAACCTTCTCATGATGGGTTTTTCTCCTCCATAATGACTAGGTATTATGACAAATGTTCTTCCACGGTGTCAAAGTTGTGACACTTAATAAAGTGCATACGACACTTAGTAAGGTGCATATGACACTTGATAAAGTGAATGCAAAACTTAGTAAGGTGCATACAGTACTTACGACACTTAAGTGAGACATGGTGGTGTGACATTTAGGTGTGTAACACCTATGCCAATGCTTCTTCCTACTCTTGTATTTTGACTACTAGTTACATCATCTTCATTTTCGTTATCTTTAGCAGCACTTGCTCTGCACCTACCTCTATTTCCTTTTCCCCAAAACTTTTACGGAAATCTTTTGTCAATATTTTCTTCCACTTTCAAAGAAACTTGATAGGATTCATCTACATTATGAAATTAATGCATACTCGTCTCATCATGAATCTGATACTTCCACTCATTCATGTATCTTACCACTCTTTGATACTCTGGTTCCTTTATTTTTGATCTGAGGGATAGTTTGAAAAACTCCTTTTTTATATTCATGAACAAATGTCTCTTTCTACCTTAAGTTTTGTACTTGCTTGCACAAATTATGTTGGTAATTTGCAGGTAGAAATGTCTCCTTGATTTTGCTCACCATCTTCCTCTGGGTTCTAATCTTTCCTTGTCATTTATCCTATCTTTCTTTCTGTAGAATATCCCACCAAAGTGCAACATGACCCTTTATCTTATTCATGGAAAATCGAACCCTATTGGGATCCTGGACATTTTCATACTCAAAATATATTTCAATATTTCCTATCTAATCAATGATAGTCTAGGATTTCAAACTACCATCGTAGCATAAAACTTCCACCCTTGCACTATATCTATATTTTAGAAAATATATTAAATGTACTATTAAGTCTACTTCCTCATAATTTCTCTCTTCTTCAATCTCATCTTCATACTCTAAACATGTTTCAGCATCTCCATACCTTCTGGTTTCCAGTTCTTCAATCCTCCTTCATAATTCCTCAAGTTCTCTAATCCTCGCACCTCCTCATGCTACTCTTGCTCTTCGCAGTAGGATCCTTATGAGTTGTCTTGAAAACCTCACTCAAACTAACATTTGTAGGCCTTACCTTCGGGTTTCAGCATCTCCATACCTTCTGGTTTCCAGTTCTTCAATCCTCCTTCATAATTCCTCAAGTTCTCTAATCCTCGCACCTCCTCATGCTACTCTTGCTCTTCGCAGTAGGATCCTTATGAGTTGTCTTGAAAACCTCACTCAAACTAACATTTGTAGGCCTTACCTTCGGGTATTGTTCTCCCACAACTCAGGAAATGAATGAGCTCTAATACCACTTTACATAGTCGCCCTAGATTCTACAATCAATCCTTACAGAAACCAAGCGTATTCCCATAGAGTACACAACAAACATCATACTAATATCTAAAATAAGTTAACCATTAACAAATTCCATGAGGAATTTCACTGCTACAAGAAAATAGAATAACAAAAAAAACTAATGGACGAGAAAAGAAATATATTCATTGATCAGAATAGAAATTCATTTACAAATTTATTACATCTCATATGAATCTGGAACAATTCTCTCCTATGTATCTAACCCTTTTGTTGTCTTTTCTCTTTTTTGTTTCATCCTGTGTGAATTGAAGTAAAATTTTGTTGATCTCTTCCGAGCTTAACCCCTTGAATTGTTTTCTTTCCCCATTTATCTTTTTGGTTCTTGGCAGTTGAAACGTTCAGACCATTCAACTTCCCCAATTGTTTCTTGTTTTGGCCCTTGGTAGTTACACAATCCACCTTCCCAAAACCATTTTTCAAATGTTGAGTTTACAAGATTTAAACATTTGTGGTGACTTAAACGATTCATTTTCCCATATTTATTTGACCTGTCACTTGTCATGAGCCTCTTACAATACAGTTGGAGTTGAAAATGCATAATTTGTAGTCTCTAAATATGTCACATGGGTGTTGCATCAATTGTTACAACATGTGTTGCAGCAACTGTTACAGCATGTGTTGCAGCAATTGTTTCATCAGTGTTGCAAAAATTGTTATAGCAAAACATACTACGGCAATAGGAATTTGGCACTTATTCATTCCTATGATTTATTATCTTAAACTTGAAATATTTTTGGGTTGATGTGGATTGCTTGAGGACCAATATGCTCTTGCATCAGCTAGTAAAGTAATAAATTGATAAATATTGTAAGAAAAGAAAATTTGTCCTACATTGATTCACCCTCCTCCCTCTCAGTATAAGTAAGTGTGCAAAAAATCGGTATCAGATCAGGTTCCTTTGAGAATAGTCTAACCACTAGAAGGTCAATCCTTGTAGCACACTTGGATAAACAAGAAGGTTTTTTTACAAACAGGGTTCCATTATTTGATGGGTCAAATTATACATTCTTGAGCATAAGAATGAAAACTTATCTAATGGGACTTGGGTTTGACATTTGGAGTGCATTTGAGTGTAACATCCCGGTTTTAATTCTTATGAACTAGAATTTATTATGTAATTGTGACTTAGGTTGGTGAGCCAATAAAGTTGAAAAGGGGTCAAAGTGCCTAGAAATGTAATATATATATATATATATATATATATATATATATATATATATATATATATAAATAAAATGCATCGTTGGATGCAAGACGGACAAGGACAAAAGAGATAGGGGGCTACAATTCCACGATAGAGGGGGATTAAGGGGATCAGTATTTTAATTATATTTTATTTACGCATTTTGATTTTATGGAGAAAAGTGGTTACATGAGCTTCTTGGGGAGGCCATGGGGTTCTTGATTTCAAGTAATTGTATAAACCGTTCTTTGGGTTTTTTGGGGGTTCATTCCTTTCACTCTTTCATTTTTTGGTTTCACTTGATCTTATCCATTCATATTAACACTCTTATCACTCTTAAATTCTTGGTTCCTCATTCTTGTTAATTCGTGTGCTCTTGGTATGATCATGGAAATGAATGGTTGGAAGAGGAGAGTCATTGTTATATGGTTGTAATAAACTATTGATCATTCCAAGTGGGAATGGATGTCTATGGGCATGATATTGATCAAATTTATGAATGAACTATTCGTAAGTGAGAATCCTTGGAGTTTCCAGTAACACTAGAGCCCTGGAGAGAAATCGAACGGCCTGGGGGAATGCATGGCAAAGAAAGGGGTTATTTATTTGGGTTGTGCAGGTTGAAGTGGAAAGAGAGTTGGAAATTAGGATTTTCTTTTGGTTGGGAAAACTTGAGAGCTTCTTATCCAAATTTTGTTGTAGGAAAATTCCCATGCAAATAGGTGAATTCCCTCTTGGATCTTAGACCCCTATGACCAAGCCAAAAAACTGCTAACTTTGAACACTGACTTTACTTTAAACATAGCTAAGCTAGTAAATAGAGAAGAGGAAGAAAGTATGGGTACCTTTTTACGAAGTTTTTCCTTGCTCGGTCCAAGTTGAGCTTGATATCTAATTCCTTTAATGAGTCCTACAATCCAATAAACAGTGAAGACAAAGCATACTTCCTAATCTACCATGATTAGTTTAAATTTAGATTTATCCAAAGAGACAAGTCCATGCAAATCTACACAAACTTGAAGGTAACATGCAATGACCATTTAGGGAGGTCATTGGGTTGGTAATCAAGTCAGTGCCAATGCATCAAAGTTGATCAATAGCCACAATTCTTCCATTGTGAGGGAAAGATATCACACAAAAAAAAGTGGACACAGTAGCTTTCATGGCATATACATAATCTCTCCCAAGGACTAAATCGAAATCCAAGGGGTCCTAGACTACCATAACATCAACAAAGACAGTTTTCCCTCCCAAAGTTATAGGAAGCTAAGGAAGAACTCCTGAAGGGTGATTGGTTCTTCTGTTAAAAGCTAACAGATTCTGCATAACTAGTACAAGTTGAGGATAACCCAAAGCTTTCCAATCAATAGAGGATAAAATACTAATAGACGCACCTTCATCTATCAATGTCTAAGGAACGTCTCGACCACAAACCTGTACTGTAATATTGAAAGGAATGTGAGAGGGAAGACGAGGTCCAATTAGCGCACCCCAATCAAAAAGGATGGCATCATTACTTGGAGGGGTTTCACGTGAGAAGGAGGAATGCCCCTCAGCATGGTAGATTATGTATCAACGAGAAAAACATGGGTAGTATCAGGTTTACTCTCTAGAGATAGATTAGGATCGATCGATGATGGGATCAGATCGACCACTTGGGTTTTATTCTCCAAGGGGAGAATGGGGTTGACAGATAGAAATGGATCGACCGCTTGGATTTCATTCTCTAACGAGAGAGTGGGATCGGTTGATGATGGAAT